>JADDOH010011463.1:0-30047 GCA_016648135.1 Agrypnia vestita | reverse complement strand
TGCAGCGGCGGGAAGGGACCCAGCGGCGGGGGGCGCAGGAGCGCCCGCCGCCGGCGCCGCGGCAACCGACGTAGCGGCGCCTATTACCGCTGCGAGTGTCTCGGCGGACGACATCGCCATAAAAGACCCGGCGCGCATGAATGCACCTACAACTTGTCATCAAGAGGCTCCTGCCGAGGCCGATAATCCGAGCTTGGGCGACTGGATGCGGTCGCAACAAGCGCAATTTGAACGGCTGACTTCCGCTCTCACAGAAGCGGTCCGGTCAACGCATTCACCTGAGAGCCCGCGGTATCCGCTCAGCCAGGATGAGCCACGAGTGTCGGCTATGATAGCGCGGCAGTCTAATGCAAAGGACCTGGCTGAATTTTCGGGCGACCCAATGGAATGGCGTTCATTTAAGACGCAATTCAGGCAATCCACAGAATTGTGTGGGTTGACAACCGCTGAGAAGGCGATGCGGTTGAGAATCGCGCTCAAGGGGGCAGCTCGGGAAGCAGTGCGCCCTTTGATCGGCGACCCTCATTGTGTTGAGGGGATTATGCGCACTCTGGAGGATTTATTTGGCCAGCCAGATGCGATAATCGCAAGCGTCCTGGAAAAAGTGAGGAACACAGCACGCCTCACTGAGAGTACGGACACAGGCATGTTTATGAAATTCGCGGTAGCGGTGAGGAATGCCGTCGCCACAGTAAAAGGTATGGGACGAGCGATATTTGGCCTCACCTCAATTGCTACGCGAGCTCGTCGGAAGGCTCCCGCTTTCGGCGAGAATGGCATGGTTCGCGGCGAGATCCGGAACCGTGAATACAAACATCGAGGACTTCTCGAGATGGCTGTCGAGTATGACAGATTCGGCACCCCATTGCGGCGGACAGACCGCGCAAGTGATTGAAGACAAGGGGCGCAAAAATGCGCAAATCCACGCGATTCATCGAGCGCCGGAAAATACGCAAAATTGCGGTATTTGCGACTCAAGAGATCACGGCGCCGCGGGATGCAACGATTTTACGCGCTGTTCGGTATCTGACCGAGCGGCTATCGTCAAGGACAGAAGATTATGTTTTATGTGCCTCGAACCTTGGACGCCGAAACATAAACATGGATGCCGGGGCCGTGATAAAAAATGCGACGTGGACAATTGTGAGATGCGGCATCACCGGATGCTGCACGGCGCGTCGCCTTCCGCGAAACGCGAGTGAAAACGTATCGCTTGCGGGTCAGGTGACGGGCGCGCCTCGGCGCCCGGCCGACCTGGCCTGATAGACTGTGCTCGTACCGCGAGCCGCGACGCCGAAAATGTGATTTTTAAATGTGGAGAAAGTCGACGTGTGTGGCCCGCGGGGGCATAGAAAGACATTCGCCTTATGCGATTAAGGTTCGACCGTGTCACCGATGGACTCCGAAGTCGCCAGTGTGGTCGGTAAATCGGGACCGGTGCGAAATCTGCGCCTACACGGCGCCCGCGGTATGTGCGCCTCCGATCCGCGGTTGCGTCTAGGGCAGATAATTTTGAAAAGCAGCGGACTTGCCCAACATCCGTTGAGTGTGAACACTTTGCGTAATTTGGATTTGCGGCCCCGACGGTTTAGCCGAGAAACCGGGGAAATCAAGCGCACTGTGATTATAACAAAAGTGTTATAAAATTATTATGGGGCATAGATTATGCCATTTGTGAAGTGTCGCGAGTTGGAGAGATAGCGGGTGCAGATAACGGCGTTTTTATCGAGCACAGCACAAGGATGGATGAAAACCGGGGGCGTGCCAGGCCGCCCGACCATCGCCGCAACCGTGTCTTCCAGGATAGCTGAGCGGCCCAGTGAGAGGCCAGCGAGATGCACTCGTAGGACACATATTGAAATTGACTGGCCGGAAGTGACCCCCGCGTGCGGGTCAGTGCAGTGGGTACCTGAGCGACCATACATGGAAGCCACCACTGTATAGCTTGCCGGCAGCCAATGGGCGACAGGTCTTCTGTGGAAAAGGAAGACATGCCCTAGCAGCCGAATTTCGGTTTTTTAATATTTTTTTGTGATAAAAAATATATATGGCCAAGGATCGGTTCAGCTCGGATACCGACATTGGAGCTTTTTCGCATTTTGCGGATTTGTAGAGGCGCATCTAGATGAGATCGCCCGTATTGCGGAGGGTAGTTACACCCATGTCTACCACGGCCAAGAGTCGGTTCATTTGGGAAACCGGCATTGGATTCTTCGCACTTCATGGATTTTTTGCCCCGAAATACTGGAAAAAATTCGGGTTATTTTCGATGCAGAAAATAAATTGAGATGGGATGTCTAAGGATCGGGAGGCCTTAGATATCATCGCGCTACATATGCGCGCCGATGAGACCGGACAAGACCACAAGATGTGTGGTGAGAATAAACTGGAGCCCGCGTGGGATAAATTTATTTTAATACTTAAATATTTATTTTAATTTGTGCGATCTGCCAGTCGTGCGGAACCGCAATAAATTTATCAAGCTGCCCGATCGAGAGGCGGATAGACAGCCGACAAGATGCCAACTACTGGGCGCTAAAAGGTGCATATTCGAGCCGGTGAGATTCATGGCTGATATGATGATCCGGTCGAAATATTATTTGCGAGCAGTTTGGCGGTCAAGGTCAGTTTGGGGCCAGCGAACGAGGCCAGAACACGCCGAGAAGCGGCATTTTGGTATAAATTGTGTGCAAATAAATGTATGATGGCTCGAGAGAGCATACCAAGCCGCCGACGCAAAGTGTTACTGCACATTTTCTGCGGTGCCTCGGGACAGGCACGTTGCGCGGTGGCTTACCTTGAAAATGTAGGACCACAGTATGGTGGTTATCGAAATGATGTTATTGGAATGAAGATTGAAAGCGCCCCCCTGAAGCCGTTTACGGCGCCTCGCTGTGGACCGCGAGAAAATTTAAACGCCGCGAGCGTGACGGCGAACATTGAGTCCGAACATTCGCACTATATGGAGCGCGCGGTGTTCGGGACCATCACAACCACGGTGATATATTGGAGAGGACAATGAAGAAGTATGACCGCGAGAGAGGCGGCCGCCGCAACCCTGATCCGGAGCAATTGCAACTACGACCGGCAGTTGTTACGCAGTACAACGACGGAGCATTGCCGGATATTAGGCGGTTTTCTTCGTGTCGAGATTATTACGAGCGACCGCTTGGGTGCGGCGCTTTAGAATAGAAAATTGCTGGCGCGGCAGAGACCGCGCGCGCCGAGCAGATTTGACCGCGGATGAGCGGTGTGCTGCCGAAAGATCGCGGGTATTGTGAGCACAAGCAGAGTCATTTGGACCGGAGCTCAGCATACTTCGGCGGGGGGCCCCCCTCCCCCGCACCAGCCGTTTGTACGTGGTGACCCCGCGACTGGACGAGGATGGAATAATCATAATGGATTCCCGATTGTCAGCTACAACAGTCGCCGATATACCGCCAGGCTTAAAGAGACCATTCTAAAGGAGCGCGCCCCGCGCCCGGAGACCTTGATGACGGCGTTCGCCGAGGCCTAGAACGTGGTGAACAGCCGCCCGCTGACTCCCGTTTCGGAAGATCCACGGGACGACTCCCCGCTCACGCCGAACCACCTACTACTGGGCGCGGCCGGGCGACATTCTCATCTCGCCACATATGGACCTCTGGATGAGCAGGTCTGCCTCAAGAAGCAGTGGCAGTTCGCTCAGCAGCTTGCAGACATGTTTTGGCGCCGGTGGATCCGGGAATACCTCCCGACTCTCGCCCAACGACGGAAGTGGCAGGAGCCGGCCCCTCCGCTTCGGGAGGGGGCCGCCGCCATCATTGCTGACCCCGCCCTTCCTCGGAACAGCTGGCCGCGAGGAGTCATCGTGGAGGCGGTTCCCGCCGCCGACGGCCAGGTCCGCACGGTGCGACTTCGGACCGCCTCCGGGGACTACGTGCGACCCGCTACCAGAGTCATCACCCTGCCGACGCAGCAGGCGTCGGAGACCACACACGCGTAGATGTCATCACCCGGCCTTCGAGGATCGTGTGCTACCTTCGAGTGCGGCAAAGCCACACGGGGGTGGTGTTTCGCACACGATCAATCCAGCGGCATAAAATTGAATTTTTTAAATTTAATATAAATAACAATATATGGCCGTGTGTGTGTATGTGTAATTGTTACCATAAGGTTTATTTTTTGAACATTTATGCATTTAGTTTATAATATTTCTTATACTCGCGTCGAGGCCTCGACAACTTGAATAGTTTTAAGAATTTTTTGTAATTTTATTCTATATGTAATTTGTAATTTTTTATTGTAAATAAAATGAGTGGAATTAGCGGTCTTATTACTGACGAATCCTGACTGGAGATATAAGGTTTTGTGCATTATTAGGACATCCGCGAGATTCGGAAATAAACGTATCTCACTGTGGAGGATGACGGCCGATCTCGCGGATTAAATTAAATAGCAAAAATATGTTTTTTGCCAGTTTTCAGATAACTGCGCAGCAGATTTGAAAGGCCGTTAAAATGGTCAGGCAGGCCGACGTTTGAACGCGACAAGCCGGCGCCTGGCGGGGGTCAGGCAGGCCGACGTTTGAACGCGACAAGCCGGCGCCTGGCGGGGGCCGCTGGTTTATGGACCAGACGTACGCGGCGCGTGGAAAGTTTGCAACGCCGTAAAATCAGAAAGTTCACGAGATGAACTCAGAAAAAGTGCACAAAACCTGGCATGTCATTTCCTGTCAGAATTCGTTATAAAATAAAGAATCGGATTAGTTTGGAAGGAGATACATCGAGAGATAGGAATCGGCCTTTTTTGAGGCGATTTATGAACGCCGACACATCCGGACACATTGGTACTAATTAAATTCACATGCAGATGTGCCAGGCGTTCAATTTGACGCAACATTTACATATGTACACCTCCCCGTTCGGGAGATAATTTGGCTAGGCGGGCAAAATAGTCCGTCTAGAGGATGGGCCGGCACAGTATGATCCGCTCGGGAATGCTGCGCTGACCACCATCCGCCACTGGGTATTCTCGAGATGTCTCTCCCCTCCCTTACTAATCCCATTTTGACCGTTGATTTCCCGCTGTGTCTAGATTTTAAGTATAAATAAAGGAAGATTCCGCAGACTCAGCATCCTCAGTTCGCCGATATTACTTTTACCTTGTTACGCTGCCGGTCCGCGGAATCGTTTTTTGCTAAATAAAGTGTCTTTTATTTTTAATTTAAATTCCTGAAAAAGTGTTTTTTTGTTGTTGCTTTCGAATTTACCTTTGTGCTTAAAATATTATAAATTTCTACTGAATTTCTCCCACCGTAACACGGAGACCCACCCTATATTTAGCTATTTTTAAATTCGGTTTTTTAGCCGCTCGGGTTTTAAAATATTTTGGGAATTTTTAAATAGTTTTTCGAACTTGGTATGGCCCTGTGCGTACCAATTTCGAAAACGTCATCATAGAGGCTTAAAAATATATGATGAGATGCCGATAAGTACGAAAAAATTGTAAATAAGCTGAATGAGTTTAAAAATAAATGCTACAATAATTGGAAAAATAGTATATTATTATATATATTATAGATTGTACATAAATGATAGATTGTAAGAGAATTAGTCTATTATAGATTATGGAAAGTTAATTTAAATTCTTATTAATAATTTACCATAAAACGTAGTTAAAAAAATTAGACTATAAAATATTTTTTAATATACAAAACGTAATATTTGCTAACTAAAGAAATTAACAAAAAAAGTATATTTCGTTGCTGTCATCAGTACCTGCCCCAACACTATTTCTAACTTAAACTTGAAATCAATAAATTATATCTCTCCCGCCTATTTGTTTTAATTAACGAGGAAAAATAAATATTAAATTGCACTGTACCAATCTACCGGGCTTTCAAAAAATACTTTTATATACTTTAATCGTTAAAACATATTAATTTAAAGTTAATTTATTTGTTCCATCACAACTTCAATATTATAATTTCAAATAACGAATAAATTTGAGAATTTTTTTTTCTAAACATCTTCCAAACTTATACAATTGAAAAACTGAAGTGAATACGACATCAAAAATATGTCTTGATAATGCTTCTAAATCTGCTTCATCAAGTATACATTAGATCTCTGAATTACATCAATAAATAAAATTCCATTGGCATTCGGAGCAATGAGCGGAGGGCACTGAATACACCGTTTTCTTCCATTCCATGTGTGTTGAAAAGATTCATCCAGATAAGCCCTAACATCACGATGAAAATGGGGAGTTGCCCCATCTTGGAGTGCCTCCAGGCGTGCACTAATCTTGGAGTGTAGATTTTCCATTTTCCACGCTTTAAAATGCTATGCACACTGGATTCGGGGATTACCATTTCACGAGCAGCTCATCGGGCAGATTTCCAATACCTCTTGTGATCTCATGGAAATGCAAGTTCTTCTAGACTATTGCCATGAACATTTTGCACTTTGGCATCCACTTCAAGCCTTCTACGAGTACGGCGAATAATGAGTCACTCTCACTGTCTAGTATCGTAAACATTCTTAATTAAACTGGTATCGTATTACTCTGGTTTTCTAATATTTTCTTACTTACGGATATCACATTTCAACAAATTTCCACCATTTCGCAATTCAGAGTGCCATGCTTGTTGAAATAGAGGTTTAAACTATCACCTAGCGATCTAATGGCGGTCAGAGGTCTCGAGCCTCGTTACAGGAGACCACCAAGTTTGTATTGACATGGTTGATTGATCGATGTGTTAATTTAATATAAAAAGTATTAGTATATTGATGTGACTATTTCGTGTGCGCATATCTATTAAAAAAAAAATGCATATATACTTTTTTTTTGAACACCTTGTCTTTAACTTGTCATCACCGTAAATAATAATGAACATAAATAGACGGAATCAGAAAGGCTCGCCCAATATTTATTTATTTTATTTTATAAAGATCATCAGTAATCAATAAATTTTATGTTTTCCATCCATTTTAATGATCATAAAAATTAACGCTTGAATTATGTATTACGAAACCGGATATCAAATATCTAAACTCAATATGTTAATGATTGATTGCATTCAATTCAGTTAGTTGCGTGCAACTTATTTCGTTTCTGTTAAATCACTAGAGTTCAGTGCCGAACAAAATAATCTTTCTGTTAAAATTGTGTGCAGAATTTAAATATTTTTGTTTATTATTACGTGACTAAAGAGTTAAGGTTATTATTATGGTCATTTGACATATTTAACTTTAACTGGTTGCGGATATTTTATACGAACCGTATGTTTTTTCGAGAAACGATTCCGTGAAAGCAGTAATCAGTCCGCCCTCTACCTCCCCGGGTAAAGGTCGTCCTCCTAATGACGTTGAATAAGCATTCAACGAAACGGCGAGAATCGTTTCTCGGAAAAATATACGGTTCGTATAAAATATCCGCAACCAGTTAAAGTTAAATATTATTATCAGGTTTTCAGTAGTATAGAATAAATATTTATTTATTTTAATATCTAGAGTGTACAAAAATTTGAATGATTAATAATAAACAATTTGGTTATAACTTAAATTTTGTTTGTTTTATTGTTAAATCATTAAAAAATGTAAGCGTACTACCTGACGCAAGAATTGCATCAAATTTTAACATATTTTTACCTAGTCATATTGGATATTTAGTTATAGACATCATCCACCTACAATCCTTGGTGAGTCTTCCTTTATAGATCTCGGTCTTTCGCCATCTCTCTCCGTTTCTTTCACCCTATTAATGTTGAGTTCAGCAAAGAGTTCGACATTTGTTGTTCAGTCACTCTCCGTATGATACAACCACCGAAGTCTTTATCTGCAGCTCGCAAAATTTGGTTTCATATCTCAGAGACTAATTATTTCATTCGAGTAAAGTGTTGTTTCGAAGAAAAGCGCATACGTAACAATTCCCTCTGATTTCTGAGTAGTTAAATAACTCAAAAATTTATAACTAAATACACAAGGCTGTGAACTTGAAAAGGTTTGAACATTTTACGATTTTCTTAAAATGCCTCAATTTGTGAGGGAAAATTAGAACCAGAATTTAAAAAATCAGGGAAGAATGATCATAACGATAACGCTAATTCGTTACCAAAAGTGCACTCGCACATTACAGGGAGCATCTGACGAGCCTTTTTGTTGCTACTTTATAATCAATTAATGTAAGATACAAATAAATTAAAAAAATATATTTATTTATTTATTTAATTTTTATATAGTTTAGTGTTAAGTATTAACATTTTCACGAATAAATAAGACAGTGCCCGACACTGTCAATATTTTTTTCTAACTATTTACGGCAAACCAGACCTTTTCTCTGTAAAAAATGTTGATATCCATTACTATTTATATATGGATGAAGGGTTAATATCTCTGTCCGGTTTTGCCCAGGATATCCACGGCCACACGAGCCACGCTTCAGGTCTGAACAAGCGTAATTTTATTTGTTTTTTGGCTGCCCGAATGCTTGCTTTGCTTTTCAAAATGGTAATTGAATGAGCAGCGCGCAACGGCCCGTGCCCGAGTCCCACCCTGGCTGGGCGAGAATTATGTTCGGTTCAACCAGACGGTGTCGTTGGCAATCAGTAAAGCGTTGGAAATTGTTTTAAAAACCGCAGTCCTAAATGGATTACGGATTCAATAATATTTATTAATATTAACATACATTAATATCTTAATCTATTTGCTTTTAATCAGCACATTAAGACATAGTCTGAAAAGAAAATAAATCAAATATATATAACTTTCAAAGTTACTATAAAGAAACAAAACCAATATTTTACATGCAAAATGAAAATTAAAAATATACAACTAAATTAAAGGTATTATGAAAACAATCTTAACACTTTTAATTTAAAAAAAAAATTACGAATAATGATTCTACACGTTCTCAATATTTTGAAGAGAGTCTAAAACAGTGGTAACTATACAAAAGTCTTTTGAAAATTGTAGATAAATGTGGAATTGACCAAACTATCCCAGAATACACGAGAAGCGACGGATTTTTATAAATACCGTGCGGCGGTGTTTCAGTGTGTACCAAGTGCCAGATATTCAGCGCGAGATAGTACATACGTGCGAAACGGAGCAGATCTACTTAGCGATAGACAAAAGTATAGCGAAGAATCTAGTGACGTATCTAGTGCGAATCTGTGTGAAATATTCTAGAAACAATAAGTATGTAAAAACTATCCCCTGAATGTTTTGGGGAATGATAGCATGGACACTTACTGAAGAATTGATAAGGCGACTTGAAGTATTTGAGATGTGGATCTACAGTAGAATATTCAAAATAAGCTAGAAGATGGAGAGAGTTACAAACGAAGATGTTATATATAGTATGGATGAAAAAAAAAGCAAGTAATAAGACATGAAATAAGACAAAAAAGGATGAGATCTCGCACCTCGTAATGCAGGGCAATATTGATGAATGACGGGGCCCTGGAAGAAGAAAAACATAGTTAACATGGTAGCCAACGTTTATTGAATAGACAGGACACAAGAAAATGAAGAAGAAAAATTACTAAATTTATTTTTTGATAAACAATTATTACGTAAGAAAATATTCCATTTAAGTAATATTAGTATATGTCAGTCAGTATTAGTAATAGTCAAAGTAGTGTGAGTGCAGGTGCAGCAACTGTAATACCACAATCAGGTGTTTTCTACTCTAACCCAACTTATCTAATGTTATTATAATCTGTATTGTGTAGTCATTAATTTGCTAAATGATTTGCGAAGTAATCATTATGAGTAACATTCGAATCTATATTAAATTATTAATTTATTATAATTTATAAGAATATTTTTATTATCACTACAAATTTGTAAAATAAAATACCATTAATTTATTTTTGGAAATAAGAAAAAAGAAAAAGTGTTAATAGTAAATTGAATATTATAAATAACCAAATCTTTTTTACAAATTACTAGATTAACTTTAAAATTTGTTTTTATAATTGTACCTACTTAATTATTTATTCACATACATTTATTTTTATTTTGTTATTGACTTCGAATTTTTATTTTAAATTTTTAATATACATTGTATTCTGATGGAGAGACCACTAGCCCCGAAACATGTTGGTATTTTCAACAAATCAGTGGTGAAAACCAAAAATTAATTATGTTAATAATGTCGCCAAAAATCATTTTGCTAATATTAAAGAAGTTATTAATTTACTTTCTAACATCTACTCATAAAAAATGTATCTATAATACAAAGTTTGGTTCAGCGAGGTAATTGTGCACAATATATGTAAAACGAATAAAAAAATAGAATTAAAATGCTTAATTCTCTATTCAAGACATATTATAGATTTTTCATAGAGACGAATCCACTTTTTGTATGAATATACTTTTCCATATAAAAAGTGGATTCGTATATAATAAAATAACAAAAAAAAAAAATACTTCCATGCCAGCATGCCAGTAGGAAATATGCAAATTAAATATTTGTATCAGCATTGCAAAAATTTTTTTAGATGTGATAGTCTTTCTTGTAAGGAATTGGTGAACATTACATTGTGTAATGTAATCACTTAAGCCAGCCGTATGATAGGTCGTAAGTCCTTTGGAAACCAAAAAAATGGCTTGCATACTACTTTTCCGTATAAAAAGTAGCTTCGTCTCTACGAGTAATCTCTAATATTTCTTTGTCCCCTGGCGATAAAATCCAGTATTGTTCTTGAAAATTTGAACACATTAAAAATATTCTGAATACTTATTTCTCTACTTAAAAATATGCGTCACTAACACTACCAGATGGCGTAAAAAGGATGTATATGAAATTAAAAAGTATAAATAGAAAAAAAAGCAAAATTCTTAATGTAACAATGTCTGACACCAATGTAACGAGATGGCGCAAATGATTGTGAGATTAAAATAATATTGAGGTATAAAAAGCAAAAATAACATAATTCTCTATGCAAAAATGTTTGTCTCTAACGCTACAAGATGGCGCAAATAATTATGAGGTATGAAATATTAATCTCGTTGAAAATAAAAATGCATATTAATCTACGTAACAATGTCCGCCACTTTCGCTACCAGACAGTGCAAATCTCACAGCCTCAACTCGCGACCCTAAATATTAATTCAGAAAAAAAAAAAAAATACCCCCCGAAATGAGTCTCGACCACAGTCATCTATTTTAACCCTTTTTAAATTAAAAAGATAGAAAACTTGTATCTTTTTTTTGGTCGTGCCTTAACGTTTGATATTTATTTTCTAGAAAGAGGTTCGGTGCGATTACAGTTTATTTCCTTTTCCTCTCAAAAAAAGTTTCCCAGTACACGGACACTAAGGGGAACTCCATTAAAAGTTGTTACCCAAGTACAAACTTTACCCCAAATAGGCTTTTAATTGGCTAAACACCCAGCTGGGATTTAAACCGATCTTACAGTAAAAATAAAACCCGTCGAAGATTGCAACTGTCTGAAACAAAATGAACATAATTATATTTAACCGCAGTAACACAAAAATATCTTGAGTGTAAACGAAAGGAAAGAATACGAAATAGATAGGGATCTTTTTGTTCCGAAGGTACATGTTTCAAATAAAAAACGAATTAATTTCTGATGTCAAATATTTCTAGCGTCTTCACCATACTAATAAACATAGATATTTCATTCATAAACTGCAAAAAAAAATACTAAAATAGATAAGAAAAACATATAAAATTTCCAATATGTGGATATAAGATGTGCAGCACCACTTAATCTATTGTTTAGATTTAAACAATTTCTCTTTCCCTCCTTTGGATACCTCATATTTATTAGATATTGAATATAATATGTTATGTCATGCAGATTTTGGATCATGTTTACTTCAATGTACATACCAACCCCATAATTAAAGATTATTATTATTTGGGGGTGCATAATATTGGTATAATTATTGTACGTTAGAAATATTATGCTATATTGCAATGTTGCAATTTATAATACAGTTTTTAAATAATGTATTTTCATTTGGAAATAAAATATGTTTTAGTATAAGGGAAGGATAATAAGGAAATGAGTAGCTTGTTGGTGTAGTGGTTATGACTCTCGCCTAATGATCCGGTGGTTGGTGGTTTGAGCCCCATTCCAGGACACTAGCAATTAAATCCTGTTTTCATAGCACAAATCAGAGAGAGGGAGAGTGGGAGAGAGGGAGAGGGAGAGAGGGAGAGCGAGAGAGGGAGTGACGAGAGAGCTAGAAGAGGAGTTTGTGGAAGAGTAGAGGGAATGAGGGAAGAGAGGTGAGAAGTGGGGTGCCGAGTGACGAGTGGGAGATGTCCAGGAGAGAGGGAAGGGGGAGGGACGGGAAGAGGTGGCTGATGCGAGACGGAAGGGAGAGTGGTGGAGGATGAGGGTGGAGCATTCGGTCTCAGTGCGCGGACGAGGGAGGGAGAGGAGAGAGGGAGATCGACGAGGCTGAGAGGTTGATGACCTGGAGTCCCCCGGACGAGGGGGAGATTCCTTGAGAGGGGGAAGAGAGGGGAGAGAGGTGATTGAGATGGGATTGGTGGAGAGGGTAATGAAGAGGGGATGAGATGGATGATGCGAGATCGGAGAGAGGGGATGTGAGGGGATGCGAGTATGGTGAGGAGAGGTGAGAGAGTGGATTGAGAGGCGAAGCAGAGGAGATTTGAGAGGGAGTGAGAGGGAGGAGAGGGAGTGGGGGGGAGTCGGAGGACGAGAGAGGGAGAGAGGGAGAGAGGGAGAGAGGGAGAGAGGGAGAGAGGGAGAGAGGGAGAGAGGGAGAGAGGGAGAGAGGGAGAGAGGGAGAGAGGGAGAGAGGGAGAAAGGGAGAAATTTTATTATTACAAAAAATTGTGACAAAAATGTTTTTAATTTTATCGTCATAACTAAAATGTCCTATTGACTGAATCTGAATCTGGTTTAAACAAAATGGTTAGTGTTTTGAAATTAATATATTTTTATTTTATTTCTTAACTCACTGACCACATATAGGTCGATAATTACCTTGATATACCGTTTTAGTGTGGTATTTACATTAAACATACTATTTCAATGCACGAATACAAATAACCTTAAACAAAATTAGATATACTCACGTATATATTTCTTCGTATTTTTACGCGAGAGCTTGTTTCCTTGTCACGTGTGCGATCATTTTTTCTCGGATGCATTAGTCACGGACACGTGTCGCCCAGTTTGTGAGTAAGGTTTAGGTAAGCGGATTGCCGAGTGGAACACGCCACTCACACACATGCGCATTATACAAAGGCACATAGTCATATCACGTCCTAAACAAAATGCGCAATTCGTGCAAACTAACACAGAATATGTATTATTCTTACGAGCTGTAACAGCGACGAGTTGCGTGGAGAATTTTTAAAGTTACGTCCTTACTGCCCAAAAGCTCAATAGTCGACCTAAATGCTCAACGTTCTCATTTGGACATGATTATTCTAACACGGAACAAAAATGCAGGACATGTCGATATAATTTTATCGTTATTAATAGTTACATTTGTACCTACGTTTATTTTTATTTATTTATTTATTTATTTATTTATTTATTCATACGCCAATCGGCTATATACATTGATTTTACAAAAATAATAGAATTAAATGAATGGATTAGAAAAATTGCACATATATAAAAAACAATACTAGCATAGTAACAACATGGTATAATCATATAGGGTTGAGGGTAATTTTAATACTGTGATAACAATCTTTTTGCCGCTGATGAGAATGAGACGTATGATTCATCGAAGAAGTTGATATCAAACACAGTGGCTATTCACCAGATTGGCAATCCTATTTCTTGGGCCATTGTACACGTAACTTTTTGTGGATTTAGTGGTTTCTAACAATCTACGCACTCTTAGATCCGGCCTAGCAGTGATAATGCCAAATTGTTCCAGGATCTCGGGCGAGTCTATCTGTCCGTTGACAGATTTGTAGAAGAAGGTCAGATCAGACAATTGTCTTCGAGTGATTAGTTTGCTGATTCTAAATCTGTTATATACGGTCTCAATATCTCCTGGTGATCGTGTACGATAGGCGATGCATTTACATAGTTTGCGCTGTATTCTTTCGAGCTGATTGATTAGTTTATTGGTATACGGCGACCAAATGACAGAACAGTATTCTAAAATCGGTCTCACAAGACTGTCGAATAGTCGTACCAGCGTGTAGACATTGCTGAAGTCCTTCCCAGCTCTAATGATGTAACCAAGAGTCTTGAAAGCTTGTGACGCAACTTTCTCCACGTGGCTTGAGAAATTCAGTTTATGGTCCACTATAACGCCAAGGTCCTTTGCCGAGGTGACTATCGGAAGATGATGTCCATCAATGAGATAATTAGCCTGATAATGATTTCGTGATCTAGAGAATGACATTACTGAGCATTACCGATATTTAACATTAGTTTGTTTTTAGTACACCACCTGTGGAGTTCATTGAGATCGTGCTGAAGAATTTCTAAGAATTTCTCTATTTTGTTATTATTTTTTTTTTGCATGTTTTTATTGTTCAATATTATATTTATTACACAATTGTGTTATTCATAGTTCCTCTCCATTTAAGAGCATTGCTCTTGTGCTCGGACAATGAACTATGAATTTACATTTAATTACTTACATTTTATTATTTTATATTATATTATATATCTAGGATGAAGTAGTAGAATGAACGTCTTTGACTTTCAAGGTAATGGTGATTATTTTATTCTTGCTTGTTACTTTTATTGTGCATCCGTTTTAGGAATATTGAATATGATTTCTAATAAAGAAATTTCATTAGAAACCAATATTACTATACTTAAAATAATTTTTTCTTCTTCTTTTGATTTTTCTAATTTCCCCTTAAATTTATAAATATTCATTGTCATACATTTATGTCTGATTTTATATGAAATATGGTGTATTGATTTAAGCTGTGAAGTTGATCAATAATTATTACACGTCCCAAAAAAGGTATATTTGCATATCTAGCGAAGCAGAAAGTGATCTTAATATGACTTGGAACCACCAGACGCTGATTAATTGAATTGCCAAGAAAATAAAATAGTAATAGGCAGAACACATCGTTTGGAAGACGAACAAATGCTGGACAAATGAAATCATTTAGTGGTATTCTGTGGAAATACGTGGCAGGAAATTATAATGTACGGAGAAAAGTAGGAAACTTGGGAAAACATTTATCCGATAGAAAATGGTTGATAATATGATAATTATGATAGTATCAGCTGTTTTCTATAGTTCATCATCATCATCTATTGAAAAGGTTATTTATGGAATTGAGAATAAAATACTTATTAATTCGCAAACATTTTTATTTCCAAGTGGAAATATAAGGTTAAATATATCGGATTATTTTAATGGTGTAATGAGAAGTGATTATTTTTCTAAAAATTTTAATATATTTTGCTGGAATATTATGTGGTCCTAAACGAAAAAAAACATTTAAAAGAATATCTCTTATAGATATCCTTTATCATCAATATTAATTTAACAGAAAAGAATAAGAAGAGTATATATGTGTAAATATAAATCTTTAATATTTATATACAGGGTAATTTGGAAAACATAACCTCGCAGGATTATCTTCCTGCTTTAATTATGAGTCGAAAATGTTTAAGCAACCATGACCGCATACCAAAGGTTATGGAGACATGCGACATCTTAGATTGCATTTTTTTTAAATATTTCCGACTTAAAACGTTTGAGTAACTTATATCGAAAATGAAAATTTCATTCCCTTTAACATAAGTCAAATAAAAAAATAATAACCTTCAAATTCTAATAGGAAAACATTCCTATTGGAATTTTCTGCAGTATATATTATCATTTTATTTAATTTGTATTGAAACGAATGAAATTTTTGTAATCGATAAAAATACTGTACTACAGCATTTTACAAAAGAAGTCAGAAATATTGAAAGAAATGCAAAGTTAATTATCGCATATCTCCATAACTTTGATTATTATTATTTTGCATCGAATGAATTATTTCTAAATTTTTAAAATGGATTTTTATTTTAACGTATTGAAATTAAAATATATTGCACTATTATACTATATTTATTGTATATTACTATTTTTCATGAAAAAACCTGCAATGAATTAATTAATCCTTTTTTTTTTAAACTGTATTATGTCTTATTTTATCTTATTGTATTTTACTTTAACAAATTTAAGTTACAATGTTCAACCACATTATTTTGTTACATCTATTATATATTCATATTATTACTTGTCCCTTGGGGGTAAATAAATAAATAAATATGAGGTCCGATTACATAACAACGAGCGAGATCAGTTTGTTAGTCAAATTATGTATGGTATGTTATTCATATTATTATATATTTAGGTAAAGGTGTAGAAAACATCACGTAATGTATGGCAATCAAATAAGGATTATAGTTATTTATATATTTAGGCAATTAAGCTAGGAACATCTCAGAGGGGCGCGTGACCAGGAGTGTTTTATATAACATACTAGCTGTTCGTATCCGGCGTTGCACGGGTTAAGGATTAAGTTGAAAACAAATTTGTGAGGGGGAATAAAAGGTTTGATTCAAACGGTATAGATGTGTATCGAAAATATATCAGGGGGAGGAGAAAAGGTGAAGGGGAGGGAGGAAATGTCACCTTTGTTACTCGCCTGGTCCTAAGGGATAAGTTTACAAATTTTAAGTGCGATCGGTCGAACGATATAGATTTGCATCGAAAATATATCAGGAGGAGGGGAAGGAGTAAAGGAGGAGAAGGTAAATGTCGCATACGTTACCGGCGAAGTCCTTAAGAATAAATTTCCAAATTTTGAAACCGACCGGTCGACCAGTGTAGATTTGCATCGAAAATATATCAGGAGGAGGGGAACGGGTAAAATAATAGGGAGAAATGACGCATATGTTACCCGCCGAGACCTTAAAAATAAGTTTCCAAATTTTGAGTAAGATCGGTCAAACGGTACAGATTTGCCTAGAAAATATATCAGGGGAGGGGAAGAGTTAAAAGAATAGGAAGGGAAATGTAGCATATGTTGTCCGCTGAATCTTTAAAAATAAGTTTCCAAATTTTGAGTCCGGTCGGTCAAACGGTACAGATTTGCATCGAAAATATATCAGGGGAGTGAAAGGGTTAAAATATTAGGAAGGAAAATGTAGCATATGTTACCCGCCGAATCTTTAAGAATAAGTTTCCAAATTTTGAGCCCGATCGGTCGAACGGTATAAATTTGCATCGAAAATATATCAGGCGGAGGGGAAGGGGTAAAATAATAGGGGGGAAATGTCGCATACGTTATCCGCCGAGTCCATAAGCATAAGTATGCAATGTTTGAATCGAATCGGACAAATGGTGTAGATCTGTATAGAGAACAGCCAGACAGACATTGAGTTTTATAGGAATAGATTTATTAACTAATTTATATTCATTTGTATATTTAGGAAATTAAGTAAAAACATCACAAGTTATAAAGATGTTTGGAAATGAATATGAAAACAATGTTTGGAAATATAACATCTGTTTAATTTCTCATGCCAGTCCCTATTTTAATATAAATTTCCAGTGAAAATAATGTTCAGCTCTCTCTGAAGAGTATTTCTTGGCTGATTACGGTGGCCATACTTGAATATATTTTTGATAATTACATAACATATTGTTTTATTTACCGTCAAATTTATGAGGTGGGTGTCTTTTTTGGAAGCGACCTTCTGTTTGATGCTTTTAATGTTATTATTATCGATCATCGATATGATCGCTCAGTTTGTTTACAAGTTGCAAACTACGTGTTATGTCAGAATATTTTTAGTTTGTGAAAATCTTTCAGAACAGTGCTGGATTTATGTCACAGAGACATTATTAATCAATTAATGTATATTATAGATATCTCACAGAGACGAAACTGTATTTATTATGGGAAAGTAGGCATAGAAGTCATTGGGTGTACATAGGACTTATGACCTATCTTTATGGTTGGCTTAAGTGATCACTTTACACAATTGTAACATTCGCCATTTCCACCCATGATAGAATATACCATGCTTATTCATTTTTTGGAAGTTGTATATATGTTCAAATTGCGTGGAAAGCTTTCACATATGAGTTGTAAGCGCCTCTCTGTAAGTTTCGTCTCTGTGAGATATCTATAATATACACTAATTGATTAATACTGTCCTCTGTGACATAAATCCAGCACTGTTCTGAAAGATTTGAACAAACTCAAAATATTCTGAATTTATAAATACTGGTAAAAAAGGAATTTAAAAAAATTGGAAATAATATTTCCTGGCGTATCCTAGTGTAATGCAAGTATTCGGATGAATTTCATTACACAATCGTAATAATTGCTCTCAAAATTCCGTAAAAAATCAATGTAGATTTTCTCATTAGCGACATCTGTGGGGATTTAGGGGAATGAAAATGGATTTGTACGGGCCGCATGGAAAGGCGCTTACAACTCATATGTGAAAGCTTTCCACGCAATTTGAACATATATACAACATCCAAAAAATGAATAAGCATGGTATATTCTATCATGGGTGGAAATGGCGAATGTTACAATTGTGTAAAGTGATCACTTAAGCCAACCATAAAGATAGGTCATAAGTCCTATGTACACCCAATGACTTCTATGCCTACTTTCCCATAATAAATACAGTTTCGTCTCTGTGAGATATCTATAATATACATTAATTTACGTGTTATGTGTCTATTCATTACTAGCGTTCTGCTTTTTGGAATAATGTATGGCTCCGATTAGGCAACTAATTGTTTGGAATGAACAGGCCATAATTCTCTTTGTTATGTTATACCAAATTATAAGATAAATTCTTACAATGACAAGATAATTTATTCTGGGATCTGCCATGGATCAATTCTAGCCTAGGCCACAAGTTCAGTCCCGGTGATTGCCACTGAAATGTGATTTATAACCTCGGCTGATGATGTAGAATGACTCATTGTTATTTTTAAAAATTAACCTTTTTATAATTTGGGATTCTCGGTATAAAAAAAAGAAGCGCGAGATAGACAGACAATGTTTTCAATATCTGCATAAAAGTAAAGTAAATGTATGTAGACATACAGAGAGAGAAATTGTTCATAATAGAGATCAACAAGGTAGAGCCAATATTGATGATAATGATGATCTCTTTGATAAATATGTATTGTATTTATAAATAATATTAATTAAGATAAATTATAGAAGTCCCACAAAGACGAAGCTATTTATAGAAGTCGTGATCACTTTACACAATGCATCGTTCAATAATTCCGCCGTAAATGTGTGGATGTTCCACACGATATCATTTTTTTTAAAGTTGTATGTATGTTATAAATCTATATTCTTTCAAATATTTGAAGGAACTATGCTAGAGATATTCATGGTCCTTCCCATGGCATGGTATACATTTGATATATCAAATATTACGGGAGGCATACTTATGGAAACAAAAAATAGTCTAACTGTATACAAAATAGTTAGATGCAGTAATAATACGAAATATTTAGACGAACAAACATAAAAATATTTTTTAATTAACACTAAATGAAACTTTGTGAGACATACAAGTTGACTTATTTTTTCACTAATATGGTTTCGAGAGGTGCAATCCCTCTGATCACCAGAAGTACTAAATAATCTCATCATTACTAACCTAAATATATCATAAGTGTTTTCTCAGAATTTAAATTCTTAAGGATTCAAAATTGTTCATTATCAATCTTTTATGAAGAACTGAGTGGGTGGTATCAATTATAGGCCTGACGAATTCCGAGAAGTTACTATTTTTTAGGCATTTTCTTTTATTCTTGTATTAAAGTTTTAATTCCACTATTAGCTTATAATTTTTTTTTTAAATATAAATGCGAACACGGAATACGTGTCACATCAATATTCTTACTATTTTCAAACTAAGCTAAACGCTTGTGCTGTGAAAATAGGACTAACTTGCTAGTCTGGGCTGAGATTCGAACCCGCGACCTTTGGATCACGAGGCGAGTGTCCTAACCACAAGACCAACAAGCTACTCTACTAATTAATTATAGTTTTTTTAATAAAACATAATTTTTATCGTTGATGTTTTAAGAATAAATGCGTATTTTTTATGAGAAAAGAAGTTGATTTTTGTAAATTGGAAAAAGGTAACGATCATATCAATAATATGAGATACAATTGTCAGAAAAACATAATTTTTTTTCATAAATTATTTTATATATTAATTTTTATAATTCCAATATTATAATAAAATAATGTTGTCATTAGAATAAACATATATACATATACGTGTAATATAATATTTAATCCTGCGCTATAATTCAGCGCTAAGCTCATACTTCCATGCACAAAGCCTCGGTTATATCTTTACCCAAATTAATTAACCAATTCTCGATGGTTTGGCTTAGCTTTTGTGATCAACGATTCTTCCATCCTCTACTTATTAGATTATCCGCCAAGAATATGTGTGATGTTAGCTGAATGCTATGCTCATTTGTGTGGTTACAAATCCCTCATTCATTAAATTTTATCTCGTGTTCTATTATGCCATTGTTAGAATAAAATTAAAAAACTAGTCGCTAAAATAACTGAGGTATCACTCAGATCTCCTATTGCTTAAAGTTTGTTCGAATCCTAAGAGTTATTCGAGGATTAGTGTTGATAAATTGAGTAATTAGCTCTCAAACATTGATTTTTCCATGATATTTTTAATTATTAAATATCATTTAATACTCGAATCTAAATAGATGAAAAATTCTTGCAATATACTCTTTACTAGTAGAAAACTTAGTGAAAATCTTTTTCTTTCAATTTTGAATACAGAAAATTCTTTGCATTGGGTGAAATGAAGAATATTGTACGCTTTGGGCAAAATGTCCACAGTTAATTTCATTTTCAATTTCAATTTCATTATAAGCGACATCAAACATCGTCTTTTTATTTAAATATTTCAATATTTATGTTGTAAAACGCAATGAAAGTAACTGATAAAGAATCTTAAAAATTCAAAAAATTGAAACAGATTTTTATTCCATTTGACTTTTATCAAAGCAAATGATTTTTTAATATTATGATAATCTAACGTTTAAAAAAAAGTTTAAAATATTGACAAAAAAAGGCAACTTCGATTCGTTTATCTCCTTAACTGTTGATATTTCACCAAGAGTGTAAAAAATATTTTCTATTCAAAATTGAATGAAAAGAATTCTCCGAAGGTTTTGCTACTTTCTACACCTTGTCTCACCCTGTCTAAGAGTGTAGAAGTGTCTAGGGTGTAGAACTCTGATTGGTCTCTATACAGTCCTATACCCTTTGACTTTTAAACCAAATTTGGCATATTAACGCTTTATATCCCTGCTAAAAACATAAACTCCACTTTTAAATTTGTGTTTTATTAAGGCCATCCGATGTTTTTTTATTAGTTAAACATAAAAAGCCAGATAAAGATACAGCCATCCCACTGCACCCTTAGTATATATCACGTTCTTCTTTTTGAACTTAATTTTGCAGTCTTCAAAGTCTGCGTAAAACTGGGCTATTAACTTTCCCATACTAAACCTTAACAACCACCTATTCAAATTCTATTATCGGTCATCGACCAATTACTGCACGTTCAGAAACGCGGGCCCGCGCGGTTTCAGAATCGCGTGAGATCCCACGCGATTCCCGCGTGTCTGAACGTGCACTAAACGCATGGTTTTGGGTAACTATTTTCTATATCCATACAATATTTTAATACTGTACCTGTAGAGTGTCTTTTCAGTCTGTTCTTTTTATTGAGCTTATGTATTAACTTTCTATAAGCAAATATGCTGATTCATATAGTCAATGAGTGATTTATTATTTTTATTTTACTAAATATTTTCAATGTTTTGTGTTTTATGGGTTGGTAAATTATGCTAATTTTAGATCATTTCCTTAAAATTTAAAAAATTCGCGAAAAATACTTGGTTATATGCACTAAATTTTGTTATGTAATTTGTTATGTATTATTATGTTAGTTACCGTATGTTGCTTTTCAGAATTATTCTTTATCGTTCTGTCTCCTTTTGTACATAATATTTATTAATTTGTATCTTAATATCATTATTAGAAAGTATAGAAAAATACATTAATATGGCATTATTGTTACTCATATTTTTGCAAATTATTCATAATCATAAATTATTGGAAAAATCTGGGACGAAATTTGTTCGACTGTCTAATATCATCCATGATAATATTTTTTTTTTCTGTAGATGTATTAATTTTAATATAACGGCAATTTTTTATTTATTAAGAAAACAGCACTTTAAATATGTTTTGTAGTTTTTTGTTATTTTGGCAAAACTTGTTTTGCAGAACACTTATACTTGGTGTAGAATATTTGTCTTGGTTCTTGCTAAACATAGGGCCACAATCACATTACAGATGTACGACAAAATCAATTTTTAATTGTGATTTTAAATATGGAAGACCTTGCAAAAATTTAACAATGCTCACTGAGGCAACCCCGAACCTCAAAATGTGAGTTTATATTGGCGAGTTCGGAGTTTTGATAGCCACAGTATTCGAGGCACGTAGGGTGCAATGCCAACGAATGCGTTTGCACCCCTAAGCATCCAAGTCTCTATGCTGGAGTTTTCTATGGAGAGCATCTCCAACGGGGGGTGGCCTGTTTGCGTTCACAAACCCTGCTCAACAAAGGATTGTTAATATGACGTTTTTCTTTGAAAAGAATTGAAAAGCATTTGTGAGATTCCATATTAAAATCTGACGTCTATGAAAGATATTCTATTTTTTCATCTAAGTTGTCTGCATACTAAAAATAACGTTTTATATTAAGCTTCAACCTTTTTATTATGGACTAAAAGTAATAAAAATTAGATACGCAGAGATTTTTTAATAAAGGCAAATGAATACTTCTTCAGTAAAAATAAAGTTATAGTAAAAATGACATTAATCTAATTTTATTTTTAATATTTATTTATAAAACTATAATTAACTTACTTCCAGACCATTAGGAGAGATAAGCATCCGTGGAATTAAGCAGAAGATAGAGATAGATAAAAGACAACGCTTTTCTTCATTGATACAAAATTCTCGTATTATTCACATTCATATATTCTCTTCGATCGTTGATTCTTCTGATTTGGCGACCTGCTTGTATCTGGTTTAGTCTGTCATGCCAAATCTTTTACAGACTTCTTCTATTTTTGGTGCGATCAGCATTCGCCTCATTTAAATTTCTTAACACCCTCTTCTTCTTCATTCGTTGCACGCGAACAAACGACCTGTGCTATTTTTTTTAACTAAGTATGGTTTTAAATATGAGCATTTGAGTAACAAAGAGGATTATATTACAAATGTATGTAAATACCAAGCGCTTCAAAATATTGAAGCATGAGTTTTAAGTAAAAATGTATTTGGGAAATAAAACGTAACGTTAATTTATTTTCAAATTTATACAATTCATAAAAAGTTTTGCGATTAAATATTTTACAAAAATGATAATTCTGCAACGGCTTCGGTTTTATTATAAAGGTCAGAAATTTTTATGGGAACTTATGAGAAAATGTGTTGCAACTTGCTTACTAATCTGCCATCACGCTGTTTCTCTACGAGAGTAAGCAGATAAGATAGAGTGCCACTATGTGTCTTCTCTCTTTACATCTCTCGCTTCCTTCACATTCGCATACAAGCTCGACGATTGTTGAGGCCCCTTAACATCACCATCTTCCAGTATCTGCATAAAACGGTCATGCCATCTTCTCAACCTTTTTGATCACATTCTAGAAAATCCCGTTTAATATTGCACGTAGAAAAACTTCTCGCCCGCCGGCAGATACTTCCTTTATTTACTATCACTGAAATATACATCTGGTCACACTGCGCTCGCTTCGTTGCTAATGTCACGCTGGTTTAAAGTCACAAATGACTGATGCCGTTGATGCGTTGCGTGATGCCCTTGTATTTATAGATAAAAAATATATTTATTTACGAGACATACGATAACTGCCTAGTTATTTCGAGAGACTTGTGGAGTGTTCCTGAGATTATGAGACCCTAACGATTCCAGAGTGTTCCGAGGAATAAATTTCGAGAGAGTGCAACGTTTTTGTTTTTTACCATTCTTTCCTCGTTCATTTGACATCATCATCCCATTCATGAAAGTTATCCTTTTTTAACTCTATGAACTATGACAAAGTGCGTCGCAATCGTCAAAAACATAATTTCGACGCAAATTGAGACTTTAAAAAAAGTAACCCAAAAAAAACGAGTTTTTATTATACTCCCTTTCTTTGTAAAATATAACAACAATTTAAGACGAATTAAAACATATAATATAACACTAAACTTACAGTAATTTAATATATTTCTAAAATGCCAGATGTTTTGAGCTGTGATAAGACACTTCATACTTTGAAGATTAAATTCTAAAAACATTTGTCAGTCAATTTAGATTTTCGACATTCGTAGTGAAGTACCTATTATGTATACCGACGGATTAATTCAAATTTAGAAAATATTCCGCGACGTTATCGGGCCGCTATGCTAGTAATCAAACTTTTCTAATGATTCCAATTTGAAAAAACCAATAAAATTTCTAAAAATCCGAAATTATACTATATTTATTAATTTTTTTTAACGAAAATTTGATAGATCTTCTTGATCGTCACCACGAGTCTACTTGGCAAGTTTCAGCTCGCTTGGATCACGGGAAAAGGGTCAAAAATCGATCCAAAGTTTTTTTTGACGGCAAGCCGGCAAGCAAGCAAAAACAAAAAAATATAAAGGGAGTAAAAAACAATTTTTTATGCCCATTATGTCGAAAATGGAACAACACATAATATTGACGAAGAAACAATAGTTTGATAAATTATGAATTTAGTAATACACGGGCAGACAATAAGTGGTATGTACAGTTCGCTGCACAAGACAATTCACATAATGCACTGGAAATGCGGCGAACAAATACACGAGCAGCAATCGCAATAATGCACTTTTCTTTGAGAACAATAAGAAAGAAAGAAATGCTGATCTCGCAAGTGAATTGTGCCTTTAAGCGGAACCATCTTTGTCATTTTTTCCTATTTCCGATGAATGTTCGCTTTGTGGGATGCGGACGTATTTTTCAATGTACATTTTAAATAGCAGCACGAGTATGGAGGAGATCTGAGGAATGCTGAATCTAGATGTTCACCATAAATAAAAGCGCAATCGTTTCCAGGTTTCTGATAGCACGCAATAAAAACCGTTTGATTTATGATAATGAAAATGTTAGTAAAATAAAATGTAAAAATATTGTTAAAGGTTTTGTATGTAGATACAGATCTATACCTATTAAATTCAATGTCTATCTGTCTGTTTGTCTGTTCTCTATACGAATCCACACCGTTTGTCCGATTCGATTCAAATTTTGCATACTTATGCTTTAGGACCCGGTGAGTAACCTAGGCAAAATTTCCCTCCTATTCTCTTGCCCATTCTCCTCCCCCTGACATATTTTCGATGCAAATCTGTACCGTTTGAACGATCGGATTCAAAATTTGGAAACTTATTCTTAAGGACTCGGCCGGTAATATAAGCGACATTTTCTTCCTATTCTTTTAATCCTTCCCTTCCCCTGATATATTTTAGATGTAAATCTGTACCTTTCGACCGATCGGACTCAGAATTTGGAAACTTATTCTAATGGACTCGGCGGGTAACATATGCGACATTCCCCCCTATTCTTTTAATCCTTCCCCTCCGCTGATATATTTTCGATGTAAATCTGTACCGTTTGTCCGATCGGACTCAAAATTTAGAAATTTATTCTTAAGGACTCGGCGGGTAACATATGCGACATTTTCCTCCCTGTTCTTTCAGTCCTTCCCCTGATATATTTTCGATGCAAATCTACACTGGTCGACCGATCGGACTCAAAATTTGGAAACTTATTCTTAAGACTCGGCGGGTAACATATGCGACATTTTCCTCCCTATTCTTTTAGTCCTTCCCCTGATATCGGATCCAATCGGACTCAAAATTTGCAAACTTATTTTTAAGGTCTCGGCGGGTAATATTTCTCCCCCTTATTTTACCCGTTCCCCTCCTCCTGATATATTTTCGATGCAAATCTGTACATTTTGACCGATTGGACTCAGAATTTGGAATCTTATTCTTAAGAACTCGGTGGGTAACATATGCGACATTCTTCCCTATTCTTTTAACTCTTTCATTGATAGAAATAAGCTATTTCAAAATTTGGGTTGTGTTTTTTTAATAATACTGTTTTTTTCTGCCAACTTTAATAATAATATTTAAATTATATCGAAAAATTTGTTGGCTTCAAAACAAATAAAATAAAATAATTAAAACCTTACAGAAATATGAAATATAAGGTGTTTGTCTTTTTTTATTTTGACTTGCATTACAGCGAATAAATTTTTAATTTTTGTTTTCGTAAGTTTTATCAATGATAGCCCAACGTTTTATAGGAGAACAAGTCGGAAATATTGAAAAAAAATGTTATTTGAACGTCGATAATATCCGTAACTATTGACATTAGGACATTCTTTCGTGAAAATTTTCTAATCTACCGATAAAGTATTGTGGACTAACTCCGCTTCGCCCTGTATATTGTGGACACCATGTTTTAAAGTAATTTCACACAACTACTTCGTCCACCGAAGACCGACTGACCAGGTAAAACGCTGGGAGGCATGAATAAACTTAAATATTGTGCGTATTACGTAGGTATCATTTGCATTAATTGAATCATAGAATCACTTAAAATCTACTGTAACCTGAGAACAATCAACATTGTGTTGCAGTATAGCCGGTTAAAATTTACTGAAAAAAAAAGTTTATATTTAAATAATTGACAAACCGAAATGGAATACAATGTATATTTTCACGAGTTCCTAAATCGAGAAGAACTTTATCTAATCTAACAACCAATCGAGTAATTGCGTGGCTGCATATAGGACAGGAATAATTTGGAAACATCTAAAAATCGATACAATACATGAGATTATACCAAAATATTTGAGAAATAACATTCCCTGAAATATAAGTGGCGGCGACATCACGCGAAATTGATGTTTTTACAGAAGCGAAACCACAGAAGGGAAGCCACTAGAAGTGAAACAGACAGCGGGCGACACCACAGAAAAACGGCGGGATTGGGGTGAGTTACAAGATTAACCAGAGACAAGCGGAATATTTTTTAAAAATATTCGAGAAAATTACAGAATAGCGCTCCAGTTAAATTCGTGTTCATTCGACAATTGACAATTCTTGATCAAGCTCGTACTGGGCTGTTCAGCCAAGGACAATAAGGATGACATAACAATATCTCATTTACTCAAAATTGACTGTCATTGCTTAATGATTGAATTTTGAATATATATTTAGAATTAACCAGCCAAGAAGCTCACTTAAAATAATGTTAGATTACTAAAAACATTCATGTAGAAAATTTAATAAAGAACGAAAAAACACCGATCACGCTTGTCAAATTTTGTTGACTAACTATTTCAAAAATACCGAACTCAAAATTGAAAACATTTCAGAGGGCTCTTTGAAATAAACGCATACTTCATCTAACACACTGTTCGTTCCGAAAATTCAATATTAAAAAACTCGTTTGAAATATTTCAATTAGGTTTTTCTCTTTTTTCGACGCGCGTAAGTTCGAAACAAAATGGGGTAGCATTATCCAATTGTGCGCATTTAAACTAATATACCCGGCGAGATGGGACCCCCCTCGCCCCTCCCGCCCTGCCCCGCCAACTACCCCTGTGAGGGAATCAATAGTGATTTAAATACAGCTTACGCACAAAATCCACCTCCGTACATCCGATCTGTCTTTTAAGTACTGTTTTCGTGGTAGAACGAATCCTAGAAAACGGTATCAAATTTAATGTTATTTGTCAAAGTGTATTAAGTAATATTAATGGTCTCTTTTGTACTACCATACAAAAGAAATTACCTTTACACCTTGTGGCATATAGTCTCTTCGAAGAACCTGTTTTTATTTCCAAGGGTCCAGATAACTATTACTTGCAAGGAGTGGATAGAATGTTCCCGACTCATGGTTTAATTAAAAGGGGAGATATTTTTACTTATAACTTTGAAGATCAAATTATGATTAAAACTTTTTAAAAATAAATATTTCTGCATTTATAAGATAGAAATGTACTTTTACGATTCGTTTATTATTTTTTAATATTCTTATAAAGACACATTACACATAAATTAATATAAATATAGGTATACCTTCAACATTCCGAACGGTATTTATAAAAAAATAGTGTAATACCATATTCGCATTTGTTTTCACTAGCTTTTTAATAAACAGAGATTGATAGTATCATAGATCTTTTGTTTTATTGAAAACATCAATTTTTTATAGTTTGAGCAGTGCATGAGAAAATAGATGAATTACGGGACAAGTAGAAAGAGTAAACATTTAATGCCATTATAGTGATAACATTTGACCATATGTAGATGGAAAATAATATTTCGATGCGGAATTCCTAAATTACATTCAATTGAGAACAGGGACAAGTTTCAAGGGGAACAATTTTACATTCATCACATTTCACGTTTGCTTTTAATACCTTGTAATTAAATTAAAAATAACCAAACGAAATAAAATTATTTTGTATAAAATCACTAAATAATCACCATGTTTCGGGGCCAATGGTCCCTTCATGAGGATAAAACTTAAAAATGGAATTATAGACATTAACAAAAATAAAAAATAAATAACAAATATAAGGAAGTTGAGTAATCAATTAGGAACTAATGATAAAATAAATTCAAAGGTAAGCTTAAATATTTTTTTATGTATTTGTGCGGAACAGGGTGTAAATAGCAACCGCTTTATTGAATTTAATATTCAACTTATGCCTCTCAATATGATATCATGCAAAAATGAAAATTTCTCTCTCTGAAAACATATATGAATAAACCAAAATACGCCTCTCACCGAAAATACCTCTCTCTGAAAACATATATGAATAAACCAAAATACGCCAACAGATGATCACTAACCTGCGATAGACTATTCTCTTCAGCTTCGAAGACAGTCGAAATCGTTAGTCGCAAAGATCTTTGTGCCGCCCTTTTAAGCAGATATCTTCAGAATTTTCAAAAGTTCCTTCACGTCACAAAATAACACGCAAAGTAATATAACTGGTGAAATCCCGAAAAATATGATCACAACATTTACTATTCTATACCTATAAAACTCAATGTCTGTCTGTCTGTTCTCTATACAAATCCACACGGGGGTAATATAGGTAACATTTCTCCCTCATTCTATTAACCCTTCCCCTCCCCCTGACATATTTTCGATGCAAATCTTTACCGTTTGACCGATCGGACTCAAAATATGGAAACTTATTCTTAAGGTCTCGGCGGTAACATGTGCGACATTTACCCCCTATTTCTTTTAACCCTTCCCCTCCCCTGATATACTTTTGATGCAAATCTGTACCGTTTTATCGATGGGACACAAAATTTGGAAACTTATTCTTTAGGACCCGGCGGGTAATATATGCGACATTTCCCCAGAATTATTTTACTCCTTCCCTTCCCCCTGATATATTTTCAATGCAAATCTGAACCGTTCGACCGATCGGACTAAAATTTTGGAAACTTATTCTTTAGGACCCGCTGGTTAGCATTGGTGAAATTTCCCACGTATTCTTTTACCATTTTCCCTCCCCCTGATATTTACGATGCAAATCTATACCGTACGAATCGAAACTTTGTTAACCCTCACAAATTTATTTTAAGCTTAATCTTTAACCCGTGCAACGCCGGGTATGAACAGCTAGTCAATTATAATATCCGTTCATTCGATGCGAAAAAATGCACATTCCAGAAGAAAAAACGAGAGCAATTATTTTTTCTCTTTTCGAAATTTGGAGCCAAAATCAAATGTTTATTCACGTCGGCGTAGTGTAATATATCAGGAAAAAATTGTGCGCTAGCGCAGGCTGATCAACGTCATCTAGTGATGGATTTAGCCTCACATAAGCAGCGTCACCGCTGACATAACATGGAAAAATCAAATATGTCTCCGGGAAAGGTTATTGTATTTT
>JADDOH010011462.1:0-116538 GCA_016648135.1 Agrypnia vestita | reverse complement strand
GTTACACCCTTTATTCCTGTAAAGCACAGTTAATCAATTTATTTCATCTATGTTGTGGACCTTGAGAATAATAACGATTATATGAATAACGCGTATTCCGCCTTATTCTAAAAAAATCAACACTGTTGTAATGGTGACTAAACGGGACGTTTATTTTATAGTGTTGGGATTTTTTTATTATTTTTTTATTTGCGCTTTATTATATATGTTTATTTACGCCCATGTTTCTACGAAAAACGTCAAAACATCTGTCAAATATTAATATTTCTTTCATTGTAACGAAAATACTGACATCAATTCAGTATTTGCACTGTTTGGATGAAAAAATTAGTAAATGTATATGAAACAATCTGATTTCTACCAAATTTTGAAATACTATCAGTACATACTTACTAATTTTATATAATATTCTTTAAGCACTTATATTAAACCAAAACTCCTGATTACAACGACTGGTTTGCATAATAATGGAAATCTGTTTGACTTCCGCGTCGCTTCGACGCCAAATAAATAGGCATTTTTTTATAATACCCGGGCATTATGGAAGTCCAAAACTACAATCCATATATGTGTAATAAGATATTGATGTACTTATTTTAACTTCAAATGATTTATATGCCATTATTGCACAACTGTTGGATGTTGAAAAGTGATATTGATGACCACTCCCTCCCCCCCGTCCCCACCTCGTCACCCACCCACACCGATACACTGTGAGTTACCTACATGGCGGCGTGTCGCATCTAAAGGATTTACGGTGTGTGGAAGTGTGATAAATAGTGCAAATTCAGGACCAGAGGAAGGCCACCATTTGAAGGTAGAAATTTGTGTTTTCGGTGTCTACTTCCCGTGTGATCCTCTCAAATAATCACAGAACTGCCTTTATCCTAGGGAGTTTTTACTGGCGTATTAGCAATAGCAAAAGGCGACCGCGACCGGCAGTTGCAAGGGGAGCTATCGAAACAGTCTATACAGACATAGAAACATATGACGCATTTTTTGCAGCTACTGAAAAAAAAAATGTCCACAGTCAAACAACACCTTAAATTCTAAGCACAATCAGGACAAACTTGTTTTGCGCACTGTAAACAAACGTATTTTTTGCACGAATAGCGTCGATTTTTGTCGGTATCAGAAATATCAGTGCTAGTATCCGTATTATGCTCACTGTGCTCCGGACAAAAATCTTCGTCAACGTCGTCAACCTCGGATCCGCTGGAATTTTCATCCGCGATACAGCTCTAAATCACTCGCGCAAAATTTGGAATCGATTCGTTTATACATATCCGAAATCTCTTTGAATACTGTAAATATTTCACAGAACTATTTTTTTTACTACCCGAAATCCCTGGTATATTCACAATATCTGTAAAAATAACAGTTTCCTGTAACAAAAAAATAAAACAAAAAAACTAACGTTAGTACCGACGTGAGGCCTGAGAGGCCGCATCGGAATTTCCGTAATTACTCACCAAATTCACTCGTGACAACACCACCTCCCACTCCAACGTCAGTGTGGGCCCTGTCCTTGCAGCTACTTAAAAGCGGGAATCAGTTTTGAGCGGGGAAAGGGGTAAACCAGTAAGTCACGGGGCCTCTCAGACCGCACGTCGGTACTTAAAGGTTAAATGAAAAGTATTTATAAATCCTTCATACTCCATATTCCATTCAATCAAGATGTCTGATCAAATGGACCACGTAGATTCAAGACTATTTTTCAAAGGTCTCATCTAAAGAAGCTAAAATCGTGAATGTAAATTAATCAAATAATTACATCGGCATAAATAAATACGTCCGTCCATTCTTGAATGTTGGGGAATATTCTGGAATATGTTGGGGAAAATTCTGGAATATACACACTAAAACAATCTTGCTATTTTAAGAATTTGGCGAATTATTCAACATTCTACGGTTCTGGCCAGTAAGCGATTCCAAGATTTGGGTAGTAAGGCCCGGTTGTTTCAAGTTGGATTAAAGTAAAAGTTCGTTTAAAGCGTAGATTTTTGCGTTCTCCACCAATAAAACGATCCGTTTCCGTAAAAATCTAGGTATGCTTTAAACGAACTTTTATTTTAATCCAACTTGAATGCTACTGAAAATATACCAGATATATAAATTTCGCTAAGACAAGATGAGCAGGAATGTCGTCGATTTCTGGAGGATAAGATTTATGTTAGGATGTTTAATTTAAAAAATATTTTTAATTTTATTATTCTTAAAATAATACGTACATAAGTAAACACATATGCTCTAATGTAGACGAACAAAAGATACAATGGCATTACAGACAAGCAAAGGTATGGACATGAGGAAATTATATGTGTAAGAAGAGGAGTATCCCAATAAAAAAATCATTATTCAGAATTTCCTAAAACCAATCGAACATTTTAGACTCGGAATCAGTTCATGAAATATTAAAGCTAACTTTATTATAGAAAATGTAACATTGAAAATGAAAATCTGAAATGCGTTGTACAAAATATGAATACTTATGTATAATACTCGTATTACTACGATTTAAAAGGTTTCCTTTATTTTTTTCAGTCTAAACTCAACTGTGAAGTACTTTATGATGATTTGGCCTTTGAAGTAAGATGGGCCGTTGCTGGAGAGAGTGTTGTCATTCAACTCGTCGCCAAATTAGGTAAGTCAAATCGAATACACTTTCTCTATTATGATTCCAAGTATCTGCCTATTTCAACTAAGGACCCTACTCGGTAAATTCTCTCATCTCAAATATTGTATTCCAAGCATAGACGTAGGTACTATGAACAAGTACGTCTATGATTCAATGACACACACGCTATTGCTTATATTATATTTTGGTAGACTCAATTGTAAACTATCGCTTAAACAGCTACGGATTGACGTTACAATCATCAAGTATTTAGACAAAGTAAAAAAACTACAACTAAGAATAATTAAAACTATAGTAAAAAACAAAAGAAGAATGTAGAGACCAACAGGACAACAGGAAAACTTATTCAAAATATGTAAAATCTTACCGATTCAAAAACAATTTTATTATAAACTGACACTGGAAGAATACGAGAATGAGAGATTTAAAACACCAGTACAACATGAATGTACGACAAGACAAATAACGAATAAGAGACTAGAAATGAAAAAAACAAACAATTATTACGGAGACAGGACCAAATAGTGCGTTATGCCAAAATTATTCAACAAACTAACCAAACTAGAATAAAATGTAAATAGAATAGAATAAATGTAAAATGTAAGTGAATACTTAAAAGCATAAAGTTTTAAAATTTGTAGTTTTATATTATATTATAATTTAAGGAAAATTAATTAAGGAACTGTACATAACTGCAATGAAATCCTTGCGATTTAAACTGTCAAGACAGTTTTGCAAGAGGTAAAAATAAAATGGCAACAGTAAAAAAATTTACGAAAATCAAATATTTAAAAAAAAAATCACCATAGCCTTAAAATACTACCTACTATTGTTTGTGTTTAAATTTCCTAAGTCTTCCTTTAAGCATCCCGTTTTCTTCATTGGATAAATTAATTAATGTAGAAGATATTGATGGTCAAAACCATTATTTTAACCAGTTACATCCTAACCATTATTTTGGATTTGTATCTGATTGTATTGGTAATTGCTGATTGGCGAATTGAAAAACTTTTATTATCAATTGTTCAAACTGTTCATTATGAACAGAAAGATATTGAATAATAATTTCGATTCTGCAAAATATCATTATCAAAAATATTACTTTGTCCTCTATATATGAACATTTTAGTTTCCTGTTTCAAAATTATTCCCAAAGCTCTAGGCGAATTATGACCTGAAGTGCTTAGGGTCCCATTCTTTTAAGAAATTAAACACAGTACGAAGGGTATAAAAGCAAAGGCACCAATAACCAAAACAAAAAAAAAATCGAATGCAGTCACCGAGGATTATGCCATTTTCCATTTAAGAAAGATAAACGAATTAGTAAGTGTAAGCCGTGCGTACGAGGCGTATTGTTTCGTTGTGTTGGTGTTTATACTCGTAAACACCAACACAACGAAACAATGTGCGTCGTACACTTTCTAATTCGATTGTCTTTCTTAAATGAAAAAATCTATACCAATTTAGAATGTTGTAAATTCGAGATTTTATAGGAAGTATAGCTATATCCCTTCTTTTAAAAGCATAGACAGCGATATCCTCGTAGCTTAAAAAGAAAAGGCAGCAATTTCCACATCAACTAATCAACCCCCAAGGATGTGCCACGTGATAAAATGTCTGCTTCATATTAAATTGAGAGTTGATATCGATTTTAGACAGAATCATCATAGCTAAAACACCAGTATCCAATTATGTAAATGGAAAAAACAGCAATGTCCATCATTTGGTAGCAAATACATTAATATCTATATTTAATAGTCAAACGTTTATTTATACAGGGTGTCCCGTATCTCGATGTCAAATCGAAATCGGGTGATAGGCCAAGTCATAATAATAGTTATCAGAAAAAAAAATAGTCAGTTAAAACTGGGTAAAGTATTGATTTTGAATACTTGGTTTGGTCAAAAAGTGATATTTTCTACCAAGCTGGAGCAGTTGGCTTAGAATTTTGGACAAAAGTTTACAGAAGCATTATGATTCAGGATTACATAATAATAAAAAAATGAAGAAAGATAAAGATTTGTAGCAACAGGAGTGAAAAGACCATCACAGGGTGTAGATTTTTTTTAAATGCTTATAATTTTTAAATCACGTGACTTAGATTTTTTAAAAATATTTTTCTAATAACTATTATGACTTGGCCTATCACCTGATTTCGGCCTGACGTCAAGATACGAGACACCCTACGTACATACGTACAAGTATATAAAAGGAAAACTGGGATGGCAGTTGTTTTAAGAAAATTTTAGAAAAAGATTATCTCAGAAACACCTCAGTGGGACATTGCTGCCTTTGTTTTTATACCCCTCATATGCGTTGGATATTTAAAAAGAAATTTTAAGAAAATTGTATCCATTTTCAGAGGATGGAGAATACATGTCTTTCGGTCTGTCGGGAGAAGAAGACCACAGCCGCATGGTTGGCGCTGACGTTGCTGTTGCCTGGGTGGACAAGGCCACATTGAAGGGCTACGCTTCCGACTATTACCTGGACGCCAAGAGTCAGTGTGCTGGGACCAGAGGAAGCTGTCCCGATGAAAGACTGTCTGTTAGTGTGATCAGTACCTACAATTATTTTATTATAATTCGAATTGAAGCTTGAAGAATTTTTCATATTAGAAATAAGTTACTGTAATGATAGACCAACGTTTTTTTTAATAAGTCAGAAATATTAAACAAAAAAATTAATGATGCAACGAATACTACTTTCACGAATACGAATGCTAATACGAATATCAGACCTACTATTTGGCGAATCCGAATACGAATAATACAACACAGTAATCAATAATACACCACTGTTCTTTTTTTACTGAGAGATTTAATAATTAAAATTTACCACCGGAATATTTTTGTTCAAAAAGCTCAACATTTGTAACTTCTCAGGCGTTAGACGATTTTTTTATCCGTTTATTTGTACATTCCCAGCGGTCGAAAATAAATATTACATTTTTTACGCTAACGAGAGGTCATGTTTTTAGATTTAATTTGAAATTATTTTATAAGAATTAGTACTTTTACATACAATGGCAATAAAATGGAACGAACAATACGTATTACAACAAAAACTACATGAAATGAGCACCTGACCTTATTAATGAACCTACCCAACTAGATAAAAGAACTCATGTTATGCTGTAAAACAAGTAACAATTGACAACTTGAGAACTCAACAAATCCATTCATTAAATGTTAGGGGAATCTTCGATAATAGAGTGCGTAGGTATGTTTTTACGCGTTGCGATCAGTTATAAATAGTTTGTTTTTAATATTCGTCATGATATTCGGCAAATACGAATATTCGGTAAATACCTACTATTCGGCGAATACGAATATTCATATTTGTATTCGTTGCATCACTAAAAAAAGGCTAATTTTGATGTCGCATATCTTCATAACTACCTATTGATATTAGGTTATGGTTGCTTGCACGTTTTCGACACATAATCAAGGCAGGAATCCATCTGCAAAGTATTGTGGACTAGCTCTGTTACACCCTGTATATACGGTATGTATTTTATAAAACAAAACTGAGTTTTGACTAATCTAAAATTAAACTTTGCTGTTTTTAAAATTATTTTCATGTTTTGTGGAGCAGGAGAAGACAAACTCAGTCAGACTTCTGAACGCCGCCATGGTCAACGGATACTCCATCGTCACGTACCAGCGACCTTTGAGAGCATCCGATGAGTTGGACAAAGCCGTTTTCCACGACAAGCCCCAGCCGATCGTATGGGCGGTGGGACCTCTCAACTCCAGGAAGGAAGTTTCCTACCATACCCACTTCACAAAGGTAACCGATTGATAACAACCATATCTCTACAGATATAAACTAAAATAGGGAATGGGTCACAGCCGAAGAATATCTCCCTAGTCTATATCCAAGACACTATTTTACTGCAGTTAAAGAATTTATACTTGAATATATAAATCCCCTAGTAAACAACACGTATTTTTACAAAAGACTAATATTTATAATTTCGATCCAAAGTGCGTCTCCTAGGGTAAATGGGTAATTTTTTACAAAGAGGCGATTCCTTATTTTTAAAGATATATTATAGATGTCTCATAGAGACGAAATTATATTTTTAAGGGAATGCATGGAAGTCTTTGGGTCTTCATAAGACTTGCCACGTATCGTACGGCAGGCTTAAGCGATCACTTTACACAATGTAACCTTCACTATTTCCACCCATGATAGAATACCACATCTATCAAATGTTTGGAAGTTGTATACATTTAAGTTTTACGACCTGTTTCTTATGCATGTTGTAATTATCATTAGCGCAACAGGCATCCAAAGATTTTTCATTCTCCTAAATTAAACAAGATGTGACTAATGAGATATATATATATATATATATATATATAAAAAGTCAGAAATATTGAAAAAAATACAAACTTTGTAGCATGTCTCAATAACTATTGATAGGACGTGGTTGCCTGAACATTTTCGACTCATAATCAAGGCAGGAATATAGTCCTGCGAGGTAATTAATGTTTTTCAAATAACCCTGTATATTTTGGTGGCCGTTTTTTGGTGGTATGAATTTGTCAAATAAATTTGGTTGTTATTTCATTTGACAGGAAGACAGATTCCTGGATTTCGGACGTCCTCCAGCGTGGAATTGTCCAATGCCGGAAATGGATGACGTGGGCGAGATGACGGAGAGCGTGAAGAGAAACGGGGGTCGACCCGCGAGCGTCAACAACGGACAATACCTGGTGGAGACGTCCGGTTCCGCAGATAGGGGAGTTCATAAATTTATGGCCGATTACGACAGCGATATCAGCGAAACCGGATACAAGGTACGAGTAATAAATTTCCTCTGCAATTAGGTAAAAAAAAACCCTTTAGATTTTATCTAGATCAACATTATAAACGCGGCAAATTCGCAGTTCACTAGGAGAGTTGTTCTAAAATGTATGATAAGTCGTAAACGTCAGCAGGACATTCAAAATGTTCAAAGGATTAATGAAGATACTAGGTAACAAAATTTATTCAAAGATATGAGTACGCATTCAACATTACTCCAAAATATTGAAAAGTTTAAGTGAAAAGTGTATGTGTTCTTTTGAATGTTTCAAGTAGTGATAGTAAACATCGTTATTTTAGCTGGTTACACAAAAACCGTTATTCGAGATTTGTGCCTGATGGTATCAATGATTGGTAACTGAATTTTCACAATTCGAGGGCTACCATAGGTAGACTACAAGTTGACATTTTAGTCAAGGTACTGACGAATCTGTTGCGAATGAATATTTGTTATTATTACAGTAAACAGATTTGTTAAATGATAAATTATTTTGTAGATGGAGAATGAAACTTTATTAATTACCTACACATTAATAATAATAATTACTGTCGATGCCCTCATCAGCTCATCAACAGCTGAAACTAGTTGGTGAAGAAAATAATTTTTGGTTGAATGTGAATAGTATATTATACATATCGAGGGTAGTGATTATTTCGAATTTTACAGGAGAGCAAAATAATGTTTTGTCAATCTGATTTTGTCACTATTTCTTTTATTATTAAACGATTTCTATATGCTTTTGGATTAATAAACACGGAAATCGTTTAGTAATAAAATAAACATTGATTAAATCAGATTAACAGAACTTTCTATTCCTCTCCTGTAAAGTCCGAAATAATCAATAACGCCCTTTTGGCTTTCTATCCTCGATATAATGGATAACCACCAACAAATTTCGAGAAGTTTTAAAAATGTTTGATAATAATTATAATCAATGTGTTAAATCTACTTTTATTTTAAACAACATAATATTATGCGCGGTGTACATAACCAATACTATGCGTCAAATGACGATATTACATTAGACGTTAGACGAAGCGATCATAAAACGTTGTCTCTTTCAATAGATAGGGATAACGCACACGTTGATGCGTATCAGCTTACAATACATTTTCAAGTGCCATGACCAAAAAATCGATCTGTGGACAACAATTAAATCTCATTTACCAATCTCAAATAACAGTTACCGTGTAACCGGTCAAAATAAGGATTTTGACCATCTCTAGTTTGAAGGGCAAGCAGTAGTAGGCAAGAACTTAAAATCTGTTGATTCTTATGTTGGTTGCATTGAAAATGTGTTATGTTGGTAGTTAGGCGAAAAAATAACAAATGACAACTGACGAAATTGTTTTGTTTTGCTCAGCTGTCAAATTATCCGGTCGGCGTATGTACATTGTGATATTCGGTGAATATTTTCGATTATATATCAGAAAATATTGAAATTACAAGTCGTATATTTAAGACTTTCCTATCATAACACTATATATTTTACAACGTTGACGAGATATTCAGCACACAATCGCGAGAGTACGCATGCTTCACATAACTTGTTTTAGAATTACTAAATCGATTTGCAGGAACAAGCAACCAGGAGACCGCGCCCTGTCCCGACTCCGAAACCAGCTTCTCAGAACAATGCTTGGGAAATACCTCCAATTAACTGCTACGAGCCTGAAGATGGAGTATTTTACGCGCAAATGGGACCAACCGGCGGGAAACAAGGATACCCCGCCATTACAGGTAATGCATTTTAATATTTTGGAATAATCCAAGACTATGGTCCCGTTGTTCATACAATGAAAATAAGTATTTCACTATATAATTTAATGTCCTGTTAATTTAATATAACTAAAATAATCGTAATCTAAATTAAACAAACCAAACCTAATAACCTAACCTAACCTAACCTCATATATTGCCTATGAAATGTCAAAAATACGCAGTGCATTTTTCGAAACTTTAAAGTGTAATATCTTATTTAATACTTACTTTTTAAACGTAAATTATCTTTCATTTTGTTATTAGCACATACAATAATATAGTGAAATAATCATCTTCGTTGTATATGCAATGGGACCATTATCTTGGATTTAGCCAAGTATTATGATGTTCTACGAACACAATTACTAGATTTTGCCCACAGCGGGAAAACCAGTAATTATGCTAAATCCTAAGTCTAACATAGAAGCTATTTATAAGGTAAATATGTATAGGTGGATTGAGTGATTAATTTACATAATGTTCACAAATTCCACTGTAACAACATCCACACATTACTAGTTAGTAAGTAATTTTCGACCACATATGACTATAGCGTAGTATCTTCAAATATTTAAAAGAAGACAGATAAATAACACATTTGCAACTTGATAATGTGTGGATGTTTTTACGGTTTAATCGGTGAACGTAGCATTATATATAGTGATCACTTGAGCCAGCTAATACATGTAACAAGCCCTGTGGCTAAAAGTAGAAATATTTAAAAATAGACATGGATCATTGCCCAAATACTTCAGGATGAAACTAAATATGGATTTTCATTCATACAATATATTATGAAATACATAAAATAAAAAATAGCTTCGTCATAATTTTTTATCTTAATTTGTATCCCTCACCTTAAATATTTTTTGATATTAATAATAATTCCATTCAAGACGCATTTACCTTTTTTCTAAAATCTCAAACTAAATAGACAAATATCATTTCTATTGCAAATTCTGACGTGCATCAATGCCATTACGTGTTCCAGGCATTTGAAGTAGCCTTGAATATTTGTTTGATTTAATTTTATTTGGTATTATGTGCATGTGTCTTGGCCTTTCTTTACAAAATTAAAAGTCGAATTTTGAAATTAATTGATGTATACAAAGTAGAAAAAAATTGACATTAGATATTTGAATGATTCTATTCAATTTCAAAAAAGGAATAAATGAAAACGACAATGATTTTACGTAGGTAGGTAGATTTTGTCCATTATAGTTTTTTCATCTCTGGTTAAGTTCCGATGACAAATAAAATAAACAGTGTGTTTTACGACTTTATTAATCCATTCATGAAATACCTTGTCTCAAGCAAAAATATTTGTATTAAAAATTGTGATCAAATAATGCTTATGTCATCTTAACTGTGTAATAAATATATTCACTAGATGGTTATTACGTTGTCTAGCTAGAAGCTGTGAAACATTGACAAGTATATGGTTTATTTAAACCAATTGAAACTGAATTTAGTTTAAAAATGGCATAATAACGTACACACAATCGGCTGTATTCTGAAAATATTGTATTATTTTGTATGAATAAATTAGTAGATGTGTGTGAAACAAACTGATTTCTACCAGCTTTTAAAATAATTATTCAATTAATATTAGATAAATAAAAAATGAAACATTTAGGCCCCTAACATTCAAAGGTATCGAAGATACTGATACCGATGCGTCCAGTGAAGATTTCAAAAGGTGTAAAAAGTTGCGGGTTTAGATTAGAAACAGACAAAATTATTTTTATAATATTTATTTAGAATGTTTACTTTATAATGAAATTTTAAAAATTGTAATTTAACAGAATATTAAGGTCAGATTATTATATGAGTAGCTTATTGGTGTAGTGGTCATGACACTCGCCTAGTGATCTGGTGGTCGGTGGTTCGAGCCCCATTCCAGGACACCAGTAATTTGGTCCTATTTTCATAGCACAGGCCTTTGGCTTGGTTTGAGAATAGTAAGAACACTGATGCAACATGTATTCCGTGTTCGGAATGAAATTATGAAACGTGGGGATTCCCCGAGTCTACATAAGCATGAACGAATTAAGAACGAAGATGTAGATGTAGTAATCAACGATTAAGGCGAACTGTCGTTAATCTAGGTCTTGTGTATTTTAAAGTGTTGGGGTAACAATCACCAAAATAACAATTTTGTTATTTAACTGTAACTGGTTGCAGATATTTTATACGAACCGTATGTTTTTCCAAGAAAAGATTCTCGACGTTTCGTTGAATTCTTATTCAACGTCATCAGGATTTTGTTATTTTCAGGATATGTCAGTTGTAAGAGTTTCATTTCATGTATATGCCGCTGCAAAGCTCATTAGAAATATTGTTTCATCAAAAGATAATTCTCTTCACTTATGTATTTTAAGTATATGTTCATTATTCTCAGGTCACGTTGGCTGGGGAATTTCCTGGTACATCAACGGCCTGCTCATCCCCGAGATTAACGTGGTCCGCGGAAAGACCTACACCTTTGTGGTAGAGGGAGGCCACGATCCTGACACACCCGCAAGATACCACCCCTTCTACATCTCGGATGACTCCGTCGGAGGCTATGAGCACAAGACGCCTGAAGAAAGATCCGTGAGTTTTGATTGCAGTAGATTTCTCTGTGAAATATTAACAATCTGGAGCTCAAAAACGATATGTAATCAAAAAAGATACTACGGCATTAGAACAAATGCAATTTAAATGGAATAGAATTGTGATTTGGAATGAAGTGAGGCATATAACACCAGTCTAAAGTACCAGCTTAATAATAGCGCCAACAAAAATTAGTCTACATAGTAGTAGTACATATATAATTTCAGTGATTTACATTATTGTTTTCAATGTTATGCATAAGATATTCAAAGTCTCTAACTAAATCGACGTCTGAGGTAAAGGAATCAGGTTCATCCATTGTATCCAACAGTGGAAACAAAACAACAATATTATCTAAATTAATAAAACTTAAGTTTATAAAATTTACAAAATTAAAAATGAAACATAAAATTTAAAAACATAAAAGCTTTTAGAACAAAATGTCTTCGGTAATCAGTGAATACAAAACGAATACAAAATAGAAGTATCAATATGTAGTATAAAATAAAGTCCCCGGTGAGCGTCTGTCGCTCTGTCTGTATGATGGGGCTAATCTCGAGAACCATTAAACGGATTTGTGTGTGGTTTTTACTGTTAGAGGAAGATTTTAGTTTTTTAAAAATGCCCTAGCACATATAGGAGCTAAGCATTAACGGTATTAGTGAATCAAGTCGGGAAAAAGTTTGCCGGTAAAGCGCCCTCATGGAAATGCTGCTTAATTCGTTAGAGATACGAAAAAACCTTGCAGGAAAGAATTGTGTAAAATTAAATTATCTACAAAAAATATCTATCTTTTAATGATTACTTATACCAGCCATTTTTGTCTGTAAAATGTCATCAAATGTATGACTAAGATATAATTGTTAACTTTCCAGCAATTTTGACCAATTCAGTATTATTCCTTATTAAATTAAACATCTTATTAGCCTTAAGAATTTACCGTAGATCAAATTTGTTCTTTACACCAAATCATTCAATGAAATATTCTAGAAGATACAATGAGTTTAATCTGTACCGGGCGAAGCCGGGCCAGGTTGCTAGCCAAATATTTTTACACGAATTAATGGGAACAATAATTTATTTTAGATATTGATCAGACTGTCCGACCAGACGTCCTTACCCAATTGTAAACATTTTACACAATTGCATCTGAATCAACATTAGTTCAAGTAATAATGTAATGAGAGAGTAAACATGTATCTATAAGTGGTACTAGCTACAATCTGGACAAAAATCTGAAAACATCTTTAACCAAATACATAAATAGACCAAACTAGGGACTATCTAATCCTGATGAAAAATAACTAATAATATATGTTACATTCTTGTTTTGTCAGATGGAGAAAATAATATCATAATCAATGCTGTTTGCACACAAGTCAAAATGTACATTATAAAACTTAATTTATTTTTATTTCTATCAATTTAATTATAAAACCTAGTCGCATTGAAGATACATTTATTGAAATACCTTTCAGAAAGTACTACAACGAGATGAAAGTTACAAATCTTTCTTTGATGACATAGAAAAATCAACTTCTTATTTGTCTAGTAGTTTTCTTTTTAGTACCAAGTTTACTTCTTAAAATGTATTGAAAAATAATTGCAATTTTCGCTGAAATAGAAACATAACTATAATTCACAAAATAAAGATTTCTTGACACATTCAGATCAACATTAATGAAATTTTTTTTTTTAACCATTTACCGCAACATTTGAATTATTTTTCAGAAAATAACCATCTTCGCAGGCGTGCGTCAATCAAGAAACGGAGTCATCGTTCCCACCGGCGTCGGAAGGTTGTGCAACTGGACTCCGGACATTAACGGACCCGGGGCCGACGAGTACGCTTCGTTTGGATCTTACCAGCGCTCCCTGACGCTACAGTGCGATCAAGGAGAGCCAGGAGTGGTCACTTGGACTCCAGATAACAATACACCAGATACTGTTTACTATCAGGTACAAATAATATAATTTTATTAAATCTATTCTATAGTTATTTTCATATGCTAGCCTTACAGGTAGCCATAGGCAGTAAATTGTGTTTTTATTGTAAGATTGACTCTGGCATGACTATGATGTTATACCATGCAACTGTTTATGAAGTATTGGCTAAATATGTCCTTTGCGAGGTGATTTTCTGATCAGTTGAAAATCTAAGAAAATGAATAGTAATAAAAGTTGCTATATATTTTTATTAGAATAAAGTGGACATTAGATTGATATAAATAACATGTCATTTGAGGTGCAGATGTGGGAAGTCAGTAGTAGTCAGTAAAATTATTTAATGTTGTATAAAATGTAATTTTCTTATAAAAATAAAAATGTTGACAGATTTGATAAATTGCATTTATAATACGAATTGAAATTGTGGATAATATTGTATTTGATGGAAAAACTTAACTTAGCTGATTTATATGTATAATGTTTTGCTGGTGGAAGAAAAAAGGAGTAGCTTGTTGGTCTTGTGGTTAGGACTCTCGCCTCGTGATCCAAAGGTCGCAGTTTCGAACTTCACTCAAAACCAGCAAGTTAGTCCTATTTTCATAGCACAAGCATTTAGCTTAGTTTGAAAACAGTAAGAATATTGATGTGACACATATTAAAAAAAAATATTCAGATTTTTTTAAGTTAATTTTTTCAGTTTTTTAAGTTTAAATTTTTCTAGTTGCACATAGAAAAAGTCTCCCAATGACATCTTTCAAATTACTACGCATGTAAACGTACATATATTTACACAAATATATAATATGCATTAAAGAAATCTGCATTGCATAAAAATCTTAATTATCAGTACTCTTTTTTTACTTCTAGTGCTTTACTCATCGCTACCTGGGATGGAAAATCAACGTTCTAGATTCGTGCGACGCTTCTGGACAAGCGAGCGAACGCAAAGAAACTTACACCTCTCCCGACAGCTCTTTTGACGATGACATGAGTGCCGGCGACGACCTCGTCTCCCGACCATCAATCAGAGTCGCAACCCGAGTTAAACCCGACAACAGTTTTGGAGAACAGCAGAAAGATTCATCAAAGATATCCATCAAACAAAGTTCTTCAAATTCAGATAACCACAATCAAATCAATAATCCAGGAAACAGAGTCATGATCAGGGAAATCGGAAACAAGCCGAAAGATAACATTGTCATCGGTGAATCTGTAAATAGATTTGTATCCGATTCGAAGATGGTGTCTCCGGAAAATAATCCAAGGCCGGATCTCAATAACCCGGTTTCACAGGGTCAATACAAGCAAGTTATTGATTCAGTGGAGAAATATGAATCACAACAAAATGGTCATCGTGACGAGCCATTCGACAGACATCCCGTGTACCATCACAGCACACCTTCGTCAGGCGGACACAAGGAACAAGGAAACCCTCAAGATAGACCCAACAGAAATAATGAAGAATTTGTGATGGATATCAAAAATGTCCCATCTCATTTGCCATCACCTTCGGCACTACAGAATAACCAGAAACCGATGACGTTACAGACCTTTATGAGACCGCACGGTAAGCCTATGATGGGTAACAATGTCTACTTCCGGAGACCTATGCACCCGGACATGAGACACAGAAGACCCGGAATGCAGAAGCCGATGATGAACATGCCGTCCAGGATGCCTCCTCCGTACATGATGGGACAGCCTAACTTCATGTCACAACACAAGATCTTCAAAATGCCACCTGTGAATCGACCACCAATTAATGGATTCGGAAGACCCGTGATGCCGATGAAACAAGGAATGAATAACAATGGCATGGGACAAAAATTCAATGGCCATTCGTCTGCTAAGGCACCTGGACAGCCTGGACAGTCGGGAATAATATTAGGAAAACCTTCGTTGATTTCACAAACTTTGACGCTCGGACAACCCACCATAATCGGACAAAAAGTTACCAAAAACCATATGTCTCATCAATCAGAAGGCGAAAATTCACCTCAACAGACTCCTACTAACACATACTTCAATAAACCCGGACAAATTATCATGGGAAAACCAATGGACAACCCGATTCCTTTAGACCAACAAATGCTCCCTACCAAACATCACGTGTCGTACACAAGCTTGCATTCGGCAGTCACCACCCCCATCACACGTACATCTAGCGATAAAGTAGACATTGTGCATGCGATTCCAGTGGTAGAAAATTCATCCAGAGGTCCTGTTTCAGCCAATATAACACCTTCCGAACTCATCAATTCCTCCGCCGACCCTGCAGAAAATCAAATAACCATGCTGCCTGCTGTGAACACCGGTTTCAAGCCCGATTCTGTCGTTATCGAAGGGGGCTTCAAACCTATCATCCGGGAACCGTTGCTCTCCGGGGAAGACAGGATAACCGATTACGATAATGAATCAATCATCGATAATAGAAGGAGTGATCCCGACACCGACAATGAACCAGCAGAAGAAAGCAACAATCAGTTGCTTAATAATGAATTCTACGAAAAACAATTAACGGAATCATTTGAGCCTATGTTCATTCCATCTCCACCAGATCGCCATGTTCAAAAATTCCAAAACAACGGTACTAGCGACGATAAACGGTTAGAATATCTTGAAATCGGACCGAGACCCGTTTATGTATTCCCGGAAATTAAAGAGAAATCTTCCGAAAATAACAATAAAAAATTGTCAGATGATATGACGATGGCTGCGGATCGTGTTGACGCTTACTACCTTCCCCCGAACCACAAGACAAGACCAGTAATCGACGATCAACCGGACGACATAGAGCTCCCAGCTGGAACAGTTGTATCGTACGATGGTCACAAAGTGCTAGACACCTCGCTCGCAAGTCCCGCTCAAAAAAATGCAGGCGGTAAAATTTACTCGTCTAAATTATCCAGCAACTCTGAGCTTCTGACTAAAACGCCACAATTCGGACCGTTTAAGGGTGAAATTCCCAGTCTTATTCAGGGACAAATAGGTTCGGGACAAGTCACCAAGTTGCAGTCTGTGAGCAACAGTCACAATTTCCCGGGAAGTCTTGGCCAACATTTCAACAGCAACGGACCTTCAAAAGCGACACACTTGACTCTGGTCAATTCGTTTGATCGCGATGATGAAAAGAAAAATTCAAGCGACATTGAATATGACGGATCCGAAAATCACGAAGAAATTTACGACGAAGTAAAGGACAATGATGAGGAAGACGTCAAGAGAACGAAGAGAGAGGTGCACCATACTCCGGAGCACACCGATAATCCGGACCACGACCATTCCCAACACGACCATTCTCAGCATGACCACTCCCAACATGGCGGTAACAGTTCAGAGTCAAGTCAGAAAGCAATGTCATCAGCAGACACATATTTGTTAAGTCGTTCACACCTTCTTCTTCTTCCTATTTGTATTCTGAGTAGGATACTCGTATAGTATTAAATTATTGATAAGTTTGGTTAAAATGTTGTTGATTTTGACTTGAGATTGTTGCTTGCCATTTGCTATTTGCAAATTATTTGTCTCGATTCTTAAAATATAGACAATCATTATTGTTGCATAAATTATTGAGACCGTTGTTGTGTCACGTTGCTAAAGTGAAATAGAATTTAAAAAGTATGAAATAATTTTAATGTCGAGATACACTTGTAAAGCTCTCTGTTTAGCTAAAATTTTCACCCAACTATGATGTGAAAGTATTTACTATACAAATTAATTATAAGTTGCACTATTCTGTTTTTGTTTTTTCGGGTTACCAATATCATTTTGTTGCGTAGGAAACATGTGGATCTTTTTAGATTGGACATCTTTTGTAAATATACTTTCAAATAAAAGTAATATTACTATGAATGTTTTGTTTTATTTTGGCTGTTGAAATATTCTGAAAATAAATTATTGAAATAAAATTATTCTGAACCAAAAAAGTGCAAAATAATTTTTCAGGCATATTCTAGGGTAATGTTAATAATTCGGAAAAATGTCATGTACACATATAAGGGATATTGATTTAAACTCCAATCAAAAATATATAGATACCTCATTATCAATAGTGATATCTGTATTGCATTATGGGAATGACAAAGCTTTGGACTGCAGGTGGCGATAGTAAAAATACAACTCGCATACAAAACAAGTTGTAAGAGTTAAACATATATACAACTTCTAAAAATTTGATACATGTGGTAGTCTATCATGAGTGGTGAACGTTACATTGTGTAAAGTGATCACTTAAGCCAGCCGTATGATAGGTCGTAAGCTGTGAACACCCAAAAAGACTTCCAAACCTACTTTCCTATATAAAAATATAGCTTCGTCTCTATGAGACATCTATAATATATCTTGATTAATGATGTCCCCCTGGGGATAAAATCCAGTATTGTGTTCTTGAAAAATTTGGACATACTCAAAATATTCAGTACCAGAATTTTTTATAGTTGACATTATCCCATTGCAGCCAGAGTAACAAGAATGCGAAATAACACTTATGAGATACTTGAATTTAAACATTTTTGAAAATTCTTAACATTGCTTCTTCTCTTTTAATTTATTTTAAATCTCGTGAAAATGTAATAATAATTGTACAATTGGTGCCTTTGGCTTTTATAATTCAGTACATTATGTCGTCTTTTTGAAAAATAAGCTTAGATTTTTGTCCAATTTTCTGTAACCAATTACTAGCACTTCTAGGTGTTTGAGAAAATATAAACTGTTCAAATTCTAGCCTAACAACCTCTGGACTTAAATGATACATTGGGAGATTTAATAGAAAAGTTCATGAATATTTTGATGCTAAACGCTAAATAAAGCAAATTTCAATAAAATTGATTTTGTACGAACTACAAATAAAAAATGTGTATTGCTGCAAGCCATGCATGAGAAAATCTTTTTTGTATTCAATCAATGTCTGTGTAAAAATGTAAAGATTACTTACTGTTGCATTTTTTTATATTGTGAAAGGTCAAAAATGCGACTGGTTAAGTTCGAGAACTGCCTTTGACACTTTTTCCCACTTCACTTCAGACACAATCACTACACTATCAGCAGACACTTGGCAAATGTTTTTAACCGCAGATGATGCAATTCGTTTCATTTGATTTTCATAAATTTTGCAATGGCAAATATGTTCTAAGATGCGTTTCGTTTTCGCCCTTTGTAAATAGTTAAGTCTTTAAGCAATGAAAAGATTGCAAGGATAGACATGAAAACCAAATTACAGACAAATAATGTGAAAATGTGCTGAAATGTTGCATTTTATTACCACTCGTATAAAGTCCCAACAATTTTACATTATTATTAGTACTAAACGTTTTGTAAGATTCATTTTTAAACCACTATAATTTTGTGTTCAAAATTTATTATTTAAACATTTTAAAGAGAGTTTCCTACAACTTCGGTATAACTCTCGCAACTTTTTTCGCAAGCAACTGGAAGTGTAAAACAGCCCTGTTCTTCGCATAGTTAGTGTCAACGATTTTCCTCACATTCTCATTCGCCTTGAACGTTTCAGCATAATGCTTTGGTTGCAATCCCTTCAAGTTCTTTGCGTCAATGTCGCTTCCATGATCGACCAAGGTTCTCACTATATCGGTATCGCACGACTCAATAACTGTAAGAAAAAAAAGGAAATTTGCTTCTCTAAGTCTTATTGTTAAAACAAACCGTAATAGAGTTCATTGTAAAATGGAGAAATATGATATAATATAACAAAATTGTTTAAAAAATGATTGTCAACCAATCCGGGGCATGCAGTGAGAACAAGACTTCTATTAAAACATATATTAGGAAGAAATGATCGAAATTACATAAATATTTATCTGGCAGAATATTAGGAAATATAAAAATGTAAATACATAATATGTTAATTATAGTGATAGAATATTACTAGATATACCTCTTATGTCAGTTTCTTTTCAAAATATATGTTTAGGAAAAAGTCATCCTTGTTCACACTGCACGGCTCTGCTACCAATTAGTGATGATTTAACCGTTATTTTAACTGGTTATTTTCGGTACGGTTATTCGGAATTTGTATCTGATTATAGCGATTATTGATAAATAAAATATAATTGTTGTCTAGTACCGATGGTTGCCCGTCGAATTGCAAAAAATTCATTGCCAATCATCAACGCAATCAGACAAATCTCAAAAAACGGTTACTGTGTCACCGTTTAAAATACCATCACTGCCAGCAATGCTACCAAAATTTCACCTCTAACTTTTTTTGGAAAGAAAGTCATAAATTTTCCTCCAGTTTTTTTAAGTTTATTGGGGTAGTTGAGCATGGGATCAAATATTTCATTCCGAAATATATTAATAATGTTAAGAATATCTACAACGAAACCTTTAAGATGATTTGATTTGATTGCAGACCTTTACTAGAGTTGTATTGACTTTCTACTAAACAGATGCTCCTCAAAACTTAAAGACTAACTTATTAAATACAATACACATGTCATATTCCAACGCAAGGAATAAGATAACACAAAAGACAAGATATCCAATTGGAAAACAACCCAGTGCAGAAATTGATAGAGGTGTATTCTTGAGGAGCCCAGGTCTTCTATCCCTACAGAATTGTAGAGCCAGGGATGATAATAATACACATTATTCAGGTCAAGTATGGATTCAAATTACCTGCGGTAAATAAGGGTGTCCAGCCATTGTTATCTATGCTAGAAACGTCCCCTCCATTAGATAAAAAGAATTTTAGCATATCTAAATTGTTAGATTCAACAGCGTAATGCAGCGGTGTGAGGCCATTAATATCCCTGGCCTTCATATCAGCGCCATTTGCAGCCAGTATTTTTGATATTGTTAATTTACCGTGAAATGCCGCTATCATTATGGCGGTCTTATGGTCTAGAGGTGATGGGGTATTAATATTTGCTCCGTATTTTATAAACAACTTCACTATTTCCGTGTTGCCTGAAAAATTTTAATAAAATTAATGAAACTTTTATAGCAGTCTTTAAAGTAAACAATAGAAAAGTTTTTTTTTAATGAGTTAAGTATTTTGCTATTTTGAAACAAGGTAATGGGTAAATCTCATCAAATAAGTTAGTCAAGATGTTTACTAGGTCTAGAAGCTCCAGGTCTAGAGACCCTCAGTGATAAGGTAGTGCTGTTTCTAAAATTTTATGAGAAATATTGAATTGAAAGTTTATTTGATGCAACAATTCGAGTTGACATTGCCACAATGAAAATTATTATGTATATAAATCTTAGGAAAGCTGGAAGAAACAGACTGAAGGAACTTGTAATTAGAGGATCAATAAAGATTGAAATTAAGTTGAAGCTATCTTTACAAGCTATGGCAATTTCAATTCAATTGAGACCATGAGACAAACTGAATGAAGTGAAAATGTGGTGAGTTACATCTTATAAGAGGTGCGAGAATATGCTTGGGGTTCTTACTATCCTTGCCTTGTGTACAGTGTAGATATATTGCTAAATAGATTTTTAGTTTTCTTTATATCTTTTTATGTTCAAATCATTATTTACAAATATATATACAAAGTTTTGGCTTATGCATATATATATCAGGGTTTTAATTTAGTATAAATTGAAGGCAAAGCAAATATCACAAACACAATATTTAACTACAATTAATAGATAAATTACAATAACTAAATACAGTAATCCCTCGCCACTTCGTGCTTCAACTATCGTGGCTTCAGTTTATGGCGATTAAAATATTTAAAAAAATTTTCAATGCCCATACAAATGCTCGGTCCCTGCCGCTCCAGAATAGTTTTATATTTTACCACTTTTATAAAGTCTCCACCCACTGTCTTAAAATATTTCTCGAAACGTTCGCAAATTTGGTGAGTCACTTAGTCAACATCCGTGTTGTACAACAGAAGTGGATGTACTTTTTACCTTGCAACTAAAATTTGACCTTATCGGGGCTCTGATATGCCATATATTTTGATCGGGTGTGTTTCGTATAATGTACGCTTGATTGAAGTTTTTTGCGTAGGCGTCTGGTTGCTATATAAATGATTTCCGTATAGGTAATACATATTAGTATAATGGTGACTAGAGGGCTTCTTTCATGTCCAGAATGTTAATACACTTATTTAAAGTGTCGTAGATAGGTTTTCTACGCTCTGACTATGAAAATATTTAATTTATTAACAAAGAATCTTACTTAGTGGAAATTCATTTGTCACGGTAGAGACTGGCAAGGATTAACCGCCATAAACGAGGGATCACTGTATATTAGTTTTCACCTTTTTGGGTGGCCATCATGAGTGGTGTGAATTGCCCAACATTGAAAGATTCCATCATTTCAGGATACTGCTCAATGAGAGATTGTGCTTGATTTAAGAAACCTCCCTGAACAGCTAAAAATAAACTGATATTAGACGGAACCAAAGAACTTGTGCAAATCGTCAATGCATCTGACCATCCTGTTTCAATTCGAGTTTGAGAAACTATTCCATGTAATGTATCTTTTGATTTATTTAAACTTCCGCTGGCACTAAAAATAGTTACACTCTCACTAGAATGCCGAATGTTTGACACTGAGTTACTGCTCACTGTTTTTAATGAAAAATTACTTTTTCTGCTAACTTCTCTATTGGTTATGTTTTGTGAAGAGGTTTTACTTTTCAATGTTCCTTCTGGTAACGATTCGTAAGAGTTTGGCAATTTATTTTTTAAATCGTTGATTGACTTAGTTTTGAGAAACAATTCAATTGTAGACGCTATAAATGAAAGCGTTTTATTTGAGACGTTGTCTAAACTTAATTTCGTTACGGATGTTGAATTATTTGCTTTTCCTTCATCCTCTAAAGGATTCGTTGCAGAAGTCGATGACTCATCTTGATCTTGCTGGGTGATGATGATTTTGTATCTAAACAAATATTCTGTTTTTGGATGTAAGTTGTTGACTGTTGCAAAAGGTTTGTTCCCACTGAAAACAAAAAAAAATTATATTTGGTACTGTTTCGACATGAGCAAGAATAAATCCTTTTGGTGTAGATGGAAACAGACATTTTTTTTTGATTTGTATACCAACGTGTATCTATAATTAAAGAAGAAATGGATAAAATAAATTCCTTTAGGATGTGGTGTCATTTCATACTGCACATATTTTGGATTGTAAAAAAAAATGATTGCTCCAATTTTTCAGGAATTATAATACATGTATTGAAGAAAAGCTAAATACAATATGCAGAAAATAAATGGTGGCATATTTTTTGTACATTACAAGAAGTGGTGGATAGTCTAGAGTTGCTGTTGGTCAATGAGGAGAGAGATTGATTTGCAATAAGATGGACAGTGAAGAGGGATCAACTGCATACCCAGGGTCATTTTATGAGCAATAGCGAATGCAATGAAGTTCATAAAGAAATGAATATACAACAATAGTAAACAATACAAGAAATTGATTGATACATGATATACAAGTAAAATCAAAGAATATGAATCATAAGAAAATGAAGCAATGACAAAGCCAATTATATGAAATGAAAATAAGCAAAATTGCATTGGAGAGAGAGTAAATAAAAGTACAATAGACACTTCCCTGAGGGAAAATAAAAAGGAAATTGTATAACACAAATGAACCGATATAAACCACACTCAAGATCAAGTTAATGACGTTACATACACATATAATAAGATGGACAAACCATTTGCGAAAATACTGGATCTTCACAAGACATTGCGCTTTTCTGAATACAGCACAGGACTGAGAGAAATAGAGACAAGCAGAAACACAGTAGCAGGCAGAGGCTGCAAAACTCACAATTTTTATATGCACTTTATATATTTTATGTTTTATACTTGGCGATGGACATGGCATGGCAATGGAGAATGGACAAATAAAACCAAACAGCAGAACGGCCAAGATGAATACGAATGAGCTGGACTGCTTTTGGCAAACTCAAACCTATTTTCGACAATGAAGAGATCCCAATTAACTTAAAAAGATGCCAGTGATGACGTATGGAGTGGAGACAATGACCTTTACAAAGAAGTGTTTAGAAAAGCTCAATTACACGTGATGATCCACGGAGAGATCCATGCTTGGCGTAAGCCTAAGAGATAAAATTAGAAATTAGGCGCAGAACTAGAGTAGTTGATATCGTAGATCGTGTAGCTAAGCTAAAATGGCAATGGGCAGGGCATGTTGCATGACAGGATGCTACAAGAGATGGACTCCCAGGATTCTCAAAAGAGATGGGCCGACGATATAGCAGCTGTGGGGGGGAAGAAATGGCTACAACTAGCAAACAAGGAAGGATGGAAGGGTATGGACGAGGCTTATATCCAGCAGTGGAGAGATGAAGGCAAATACGGTAACTTCTCGGGTTTATAGGTTAGGTTAGTTGGTACAATTAATATAAAATTTGATGGTGCCCAGGAATATGGTTGATCCGGTTCTGAATGAATTTATATTACAGTGATTTTTGGTTTAAATCTTTGACGAAGAATTGGTGTGTGAACAAAACTTTATTTAAAGTGTGATAACTTTTTTACCGTTTGCGACCTAAGGGCATTTTTGTTTTTTGGAATCAGGCCACTCAATTTTATCTGAAAACATGTAAATTTCAGGTGATTTACAGTATTCGGTAAATAATCCTATATTTTATTATGTCTACATAAAAAAATTATTGGACTAAGGAATGCACAGGCATGGTAAGGATTTCCCATTTCAGTTATTTTTCCCTGTTATCAGAACAAAATGGAACAAAACAGAACAAATTTTAAATGGAAAAATACGTCCAGCGCAATGAATAAAAATTGAAAATCCCAACCTGTACGTACTTACTCCAGGATAAATATACTATTGGAATAATCCAAGACTATGGTCCCGTTGTTCATACAATAAAAATAAGTATTTCACTATATAATTTAACGTCCTGTTAATTTAATCTAACTAAAATAATCGTAATCTAAATTAAACAAACCAAACCTAATAACCTAACCTAACCAAATCTAATAACCTAACCAAACCAAACCTAATAACCTAACCTAACCTCATATATTGCCTATGAAATGTCAAAATATGCAGTGCATTTTTCGAAACTTTAAAGTGTAATATCTTATTTAATACTTACTTTTTAAACGTAAATTATCTTTCATTTTGTTATTAGCACATTCAATAATATAGTGAAATAATCATTTTCGTTGCTTAAGCAATGGGACCATTATCTTGGATTTAGCCATAAACGGTTTGAAAGTAAGCAAAAATAAAATAATAATAATAATGTAATACTTTGTGAAACCATCGCTCAACATCACTTAATCAATGTTACTTACACTTCAATCTTTGAAAAGATTGAGATTCCGAAATATTTTGAATGTTATTCTTCATATTAATGCGGTCTATGATGACACCAATAATGCTGTCGCAAAAAACAAGAATAAAAAATACGTTTTAGACGAATAATTAATAACTTCGGTGCTTTGAGCTGTCAAATAATATTATTATAGTCGAGAGAATATATTGTTACAAATAAATATTGTTTAGTGCATGACGCATAAAAACTGCGTTTAGAAAGTACCTACCTAACAAAAATCGCCGAAAATATTGTTACGGGTCGTAGCTGTGGGAGGCAAATGAAAATACTGGAAATCAAATTGTTCTTCAGATACATATCTAACAAGGAAAAATTAGACGAGTCAGAAATAAAAATAAAATGCTGTTATTTTTTGATAAAGGACAAAATGACATGATTAATTATTTAAAAAAATTGACAAGAAACAACGACATTAGTCAACTTGGTACAATGTTTTTGTGAAAAAAACAAAACTACTGGCGTAAAAATGAAATAAAAATAACCAAGGCTTTTTTCTGGTGGTAGTTACCGACACTACTATGTCGAAAAATTGAATAACAACGATTTTGATGACAGATGTCAAAAATTGCGTTGTCCTGGAATGGGGCTGGAAACATCGACCATTAAGCCATGTATTCACTAGGGGACAAATTGTCCCTCAACAGCACGCGCGGCATAGAGTCTACGTGACGTTGCAACGTCGTGCACTGTTCCGCGACCTCGCGTTCAACATAGCGCGGCATTTCTACGTGCCGTGGCAACGTTGACATGCGCACGGTACCCGAGCGTACTCACTGCAACATTCCGCGGAGCGTCAGTACCACGTGGTATGTTTACAAGTGAATACGCATGCGCTGTATCTGTCAAGATGACAATGCGGGTAACGAAATCGTTCTCGAACTCATCGAGCTATATCGATCGAAGATCGCATAGAATGTCCGTCCTTCTTTCTCTTTGCAGTAAATAATTTCGCATTCTCCTCTTTTTTCTCCTCTTACTTTTCGATAAACTCATTAACATAAACAGATACGCGGCTATCATCATAACCTCATAGGGCGATATATTTCCGCGACGTCTAGAAAACAATAATTATTTGTAAAAAGGACCTTGTTTTTAATAATATCCAATTTACTACAGTAAAACCTCGTTAATTTGAAATTGCGACCCAAAAAAACATTTCGAATTGCGCGGAACCCCGTTTTCGCCAAATGAGATACCGCAGCTGTCATCCATAACCTCATCGGATGACATTTCCGCGACAAGATATGCGAGTCCCGGTGTGTACACGTCAAATGACCGCGTCATTGTCCCCGAAACATGAGCGTAGATGTTGATGCGACATGTCGAGCGGAATGTTTCGCCATTTGTCCCCTAGTGAATACATGGCTTTATAGATCACTAGGTGAGCGTCATGACCATTACACCAAAAAGCTACTCGCTATATGTATATTAACATTAAAAAACAATTATAAAAATAACGATTTTAAACTCGCGCCAAAACGCTTGTTTTTGCAAGTGACGTCAGGCATCAATATGATGTTTAACACGTAACAGCACATTTGCGTATATAGAAGTTTATTCGTTTTTTTACAAAACAAGCCGCTTTTTTTGTATAGTGCTTCCATAATGTCTGGAAAAAAGTTTTTTTTATATATTGTATGGTACTCAAATGTAGAAATTCATTCCTAAAAACTCCCGATAATGTCAGAAAAAAATGAAGCCAACCATGTGTTCTTAGATAGTCATTTTATTAAAATAGGTCACAAACACTGTAAAATCTGTATAAACGCCATGCAAACACGAGTAAAAACAAAGCAAATACGAATAGTGACCATGAAAGTAAACAAATTACAGTGACAAACACCATAGACTATACAGGGTGTACCAGAGCTAGCAGCAGAAACTTGGCTGGTAGATTCCTGACTATGTTATGAGTCTAAAATTTTCAAGCAACCATGGCTTAATATCAATAGTTATGGAGATATGCAATATCAAAGATTGTATTTTTTTTCAATATTTCTTACTTATTTTTTGCAAAAAGTTGAATTATCATTACAGTAGCCTATGTCGATTATGAAAAATTAATTCGCTTCAATACAAGTCGAATAAAATGATCATTTTATTTAAGTTGTATTGAAGAAAATGAATTTTTTATAATTGATATAAGTTACTGTAATGATATGTCAATTTTTTGCAAAAAAATAAGTCAGAAATATTGAAAAAAATGGATACTTTGATATTGCATATCTCCATTATATTAGGTCATGGTTGCTTGAACATTTTAAACTCATAATGTAGTCAGGAATCTACCGGCCAAGTTTCTGCGGCTAACTCTGGTACACCCTGTACATGCAAAGTGACGTCATATCGCGTTTTAATGGAATCGTATTTTTTAAGATTTTTATTATAAAAATTATGAATGAAAACATTATCCCACACCATCCATACTGAGTTACAAAATATAATTTATTTATCTGAATCTATTTCGTATATTTTCATAGATATTTGTGAAATTACCCTACTGCCGCCGCCTACTATAATCCAAGTTGATACAACCGGTCCATAGACAATTATCTATTATGACAAATTATTCTCTATGAAAAAATTGCCCTCAATCCATTTCTTTGCATTTCTTATTATACCAATTTAATTGAATGAATTAATTTATTTATCGGGTGATATATTATCGAACGCTTTACGTCAATAAAAATATGGGTGTCTCGTAGCTAGTAGCAAAAACTTTACAGGGGGATTCCTGCATGATAATGAGCCGAAAATGTTCAAGCAACCATGGAGATATGCAATTTCAATGTTTGCATTTTTTTTCATTATTTTTGACTTATATTTTACAAAAAGTTGAACTATCATCACAGTAACTTAAATAGATTACGAGAAATTTATTCGTTTCAATACAAATTAAATAAATTAATAAAAACTCCGCAGAAATTAAAACTGACAATTTTTCCAATTGAAATCGGAAGGTTTAAATTTTTTTATTTGACTTATATTAAAAGGAATGATTTTTTCATATTTGAAATGTTACTGTAATGATAGTCCAAGGTTTTATTAAAAATTAATTAATTAATTAATTTAAAAACAATTAAAAATTAAGTCCGAAGTATTTAACAAAAAAAAATTCAAATTTTGATGTCGCATATCTCCATAACTATTGATATAAGGAAATGGTTGCTTGAAAATTTTCGACTCATAATTAAAGTAGATATCTATCTGTAAAGTATAATGGACTAAATTTGTTTGTATTTTTTAAAAATATTACTCACTAATTAAAAAAAAAACTAAGTATCATTACAGTAACTTATGTCGATTATGAAAAATTTATTCGTTTTAATACAAGTATAATAAAATAATAAAAACATAATATGTATGGATTATAAGTTGTATTTTTTGGATCACCCGCTTTGTATATTGGAGTTACGATACTTTTCTTATCAAGTGATGGAAATGTACCAGGCCGTAGACTACAGGGTTATTTGGAAAACATTAATAACCTCGCAGGACTATATTCCTGCCTTGATTAAGAGTCGAAAATGTTCAAGCTATCATGACCTAATATCAATAGTTATGGAGATATGCGACATCAAATTTCTGACTTATTTTTTGTAAAACATATTCTCTTTAATACAAGTCAAATAAAATAATGAAAACCTTCGAATTTTCAGGGTTTTTATCATTTTATTTAACTTGTATTGAAATGAATGAATTTTTCGTAATCGAGATATGTTACTATAATGATAGTCCAACGTTTTACAAAAAATGATTCAGAAATATTTAAAAAAATGCAAATTTTGTATATCTCTATAACTGTGATATTAGGTCATGATAGCTTGAACATTTTCGACTCATATCATTAACGTTATTAATGTTTTACAAAAAAAACGTAATGTTACGAAAAATATACAAATATATGTATATTTTTCAAATGGAGATGCGAACACGGAATGCGTGTCGCATCAATATTCTACCCATTTCCAAAATAAGCTAACCATTGTGCTATGAAAATAGGACTAACTTACTGGTGTCCTGGAATGGGGCTATCGTGCTATTGGTATACTAAGTTTAATAGAGTTCCGTTTTAATATTTAAGCAGTTTTTCCATTAAAACCAGGAGCGAAGCCTCCTTTCAATGAGAAAATAATCCTTTCAATTTCATCTGGATTTAGTGGTTAAAATGTTGTCAAAACTTCTGTATAATTATTGTTAGGGCCTCAGGCGTCCTCAGAATAATTTTTATTTAGATTTGGCGACAAAATAATAAAAATATTTTAAGCATTTTTTGTGACGTCATAACAAATGGCTCGGATGAATAAAGAAAAATAAGTTATTAAAACAATAAAAATCTGAAAACTTCAATATCTAGGACACGTGATGAGACATCCAGAGAAATACGAGATCTTGCATCTCATAACGCAGGGAAAGATTGCCGGAAGTCGGGGCCCTGGAAGAAGGAGGACTTGATGGCTGAAAAACTTGAGACAGCGGTTCGGCCAGTCTACTGTGGAGCTGTTCCGGGCCGCAGTAAACAAAGTCCGCATAGCCAACATGATAGACAACGTCCGGTAAACGGACAGGGCACGAGAAAAAGAAGAAGAAGAACAAATGGCTACAGCATTTCGTTCTATAAAAAACAACTTAAGGGGTTTGGATTTGAAAATTTCAAAAAATCCATTTTTTTATCTTATAGCACAACATGTCAAGAATATTTTCAAAAAGTTTCAAGTCTAGGAGAGAGAGCCTTTGGAAAATTCTCTCACTAGACTTGGCCGGGAGGGAGTGTCGCAGGTATATCGAGGCAGCTGCTTAGCTATTGTTTGTCTGTCTTTCTCTAGAGGCTAGAATACGTCTCAGGCAAGAACAAATTGATGCCTCGGACATTGCATATGCAGCAGGATCTGTTTTATAGATTCGACAATTCTATGTAAATTTAAAAAAATATATTTTTCTCCGTCTCATTCTTACTGAAGACATTAAATGCTTTTTTCTCAAAACTATATTTTTAAAGTCGGTGGACATGATTTCTCAAAAACTAACGCACCGATCTTATTGAAATTTTGCATACTTTTTAGAGATAGGATTGTCTGGTGATTACATTTTTTTACTTCCTTTTTTTGACTTGTATCGTCTGCTTGACGCAAATATTTTAGATCGATTTTTAACCCTTTCCCGTGATCTAATTGAGCTGAAACTTTGCAGACAGACTCGTGGTGACGATAAAATGATCTTCTTTTCGGTAAAAAAAAATTGTAATATTATAATATAATTTTGGATTTTTCAAATTTTTAATGTTTTTTTTCATACAACTGAGTAATGACTCCGACATGTGCTGTAGACACGAAACCTGATTAAATAAGAAAGGGAGTATAATAAAAACTTGTTTTTTATGGGATAGTTTTTTCTTCTTTGACCACAACTTATTTTACAAGGCAATGGCAGTGGATTTTACCGAAAATTGCTAATTTATTTTTTGCATAAAACTCGGCCATTTTTTTTAATCCTTTGTTAAATCGTGAGCTTTACCCACCTGCTTACAGAAAATATTTGACTTTATGATTTCAGTTAAAACTATCATAAGTTATCCTGACCACTGTGAGGATACATTTTTCAAAATAGTGTCCGAAAACCAGGTCCCAACAGTTAAATTTTTAAAAATTTAAAATAATTAATTTATAACAATATTTTTTTAACAAAGATCATTTAAATGCTTGTAAATTTCACTAAAGGATTTTCTTATTATATAAAAAAATTAGAGAAAATTTTATTTTTTTTAACCTTCGAAACTCATGTAACGCCTTAAATTTATGTTAAGCTTTTCGGATGTAATTTTGTGATTTATGTAAAAAGGATTCTCGAAATATTTTGAAAAGTTTGATAACTTTCCCCTTCTGCTCTGAATGTATTTCATCTAAAGTCGTTATTGATGTGAACAGAATCGAGATTGCGTTATCTCGATCATTGCATAGCGTGCCAAGCCTGTGAATTTTGATTTCGACGAATTGGGTTATCGAACTGATTTTGCTACACAGAAATACAAAATATAATGTTTTATTTTGCAATAAAATAAGATATAATAATTTTAAATGAAGTTAAGGTTTCACAAAAATACGCTCTGCGTTTGACGAACAATTTTTAATTATTAAAGAAAACACATTATTATTGTGAGGTTGCAATTTCAGAACAAAGTTCTGCGAATTATGAAACAAAGTTGTATTAATCAATTAGAAAAGACATATAGAAAAATCAAATTAACGAAAAAGTATTTTAACTGCTACCGGGATTCGAACCAACGGACCTTCATTCTATCCGGGGATGGCGCGTCATCCCATTTCGCCACGGCAGTTTGGTAAGTTAACGAAATTTTTTCGACCTTATATGTACCTAGTGTATTTTTAATTGATTTATATTTTTATTTCATTTTAAAAGCAATCCGCTTTTAATAATGCAATAGTCACAAATACCATTGTGCATCTAACGCTAGAGGACGCCAGAAATCAATTTTTAAATTTTAAATTTTTGGAAACGTTTAAAACCAGTAGTAGTTAAAATATGTTTTCGTTAATTTGATTTTTGTGTTCGTCTTTTCTAATTGATTAATAATTTTTTTTCCCATTTTTAATTCATGAGGAAACTTCAATATGTTACCATAATGTAAGGATCAATTAAAAATAGCGAGCAAGACTTAAAGAATCTAGTAAGCAGCATATGTGATGTATGCAAGGAAAGTGACCTCATTATGAACGTTAATAAATTAAAATGTTTTTCGAAGAGAAAAGTAAGAAATCTTTTAAAATACATACCAGCATGCAATGAATGCTTGGCACAAGTAGTTTGTGAATTTAGATTTGAAATATATTCGATAGAAGTGGGAAGACGAAAAAGATAAAAAAAAAGGACGACTGCAGGAGATAAGATGAACGGTGCTTTGAATGCAATTATTTCTAATAGGAACGTGTTAACCAATGGAAGACCAGCGATACAAAATGAAATTCTGGTACCATCACTGATGTATGAAAGTGAAGTCTGAAGCTAGGTGAATGGAGTGGAAATGAGATCATTTAGATGTGAGCATGTCAAATCCATTTATGGTAGAGTAGAGAATGAACAAATTATGAAAGAATGTAAAGCTGGTCTTAGCGTAGCGAATACAATTAAAATAGGGTAGCTCAGGAGGTTTGGGCATGTTGAGCGAATAAATGAGAAAATAATGGTAAGAAAGAAATAGGACGCAAGTGTTGACTCTGCCAGAAAGAGAGGTCGGCCGCGAAAGACTTGGCACGACCAGATTAATCAGATCCTGGACGATGGTCCTGTTAGGAGCCTCAACAATTGTCGGGCTTGCATTCGAAGATGTATGAATGTGGATGAGGCGAGAGTTGTTTGTCAGAGCGAAATAGTGTGGCGCCCTGTCTGGCATCCTCTCTGCCTACCTCCGCAGAGTATAGGCGTGTTGGTAAGTAAGTAAAAAAATGATAAAAATAACAATTTTCAAACAATATAAAATTTATAACAATATAAAAAAAAGTTCTTCAAGTTTTTCAAATTCCCTTTGTGGCAACATTTAACAAATAAATTAATTAACACTTTGTTTTAAACCAAAATTCATATTTATTGTAAAAATTCAACATGTGTTAGTACATTTCTTGTCCTAAAGACGGGAGCGACGCTACAGAAACATGTTGAATTATTAATTATTAAAAAAAACAAATATAAAAAAATCTTTATATAAGAGAATGATGTGATTTGATTTATATATTGCAAGGGCATAAAAAACAACTAACTTTTATAAAGCTGAAATTCAAACATATAAAATTACGTTATTTTTGGTAAGTAGTACCTAGTTATAACATAAAAATAAAAAATTTATAGTCATCTTTGTCTCTAATGCATTATTGTAACAAGACATGAACATAACAAAAAATTTATTACCAGTAGATATTTTTGCTGAAAAGTTGAAATTCAAACATATAAAAGTACGTTACTTTTGGTGAGTAATACCTAGTTATAACATAATTTAAAAAAAATCAAGTCATCTTTGTCCCTAATGCATTATTGTAACAAGACATGAACATAACAAAAAATTAATTACCAGTAGATATTTTTCCATTCATTGTTCAAAGTATTCATCTGAAGCTTGTATGCAATGTCGTAGCAATCCTTACAAATTCCCTCGGAAACATTTTCCCATGCCAGTTGCACGTGGTCGCTGGAACACTTCACAACATACGGAACTTCAGGTCTGAGACCACTAATTTGTTTCTCCAACACTTGAAGATTTTCTTCCTCACCCATTTCTGCCAAATTCCACGCAGTCACAACATGATTTCGGGTTAATCCATCGACTGTTTGTTTATTTTTGTTGCTAGATATTTTTTATGGTTCTCTATTGCCACGGTAACCGTTCAAAACAATAATAAATAAACATTTCAAGTAGGTACGTTATTTTGAAAGAAGGGGACGAAATTTAATCGATTCAATACCCCAACAACCCTCCGTGTTTATTACTGTCGCATTTATTGATAGAATCAGATGATTTATTAAAACTGAATCGTGAAAAAAATATATAAAACGCAATAATATTTCTGGCTAATGAAGAAGAATTTAAAAAATTAACAATACCTACTCCAAAATGAAGCATTAAGAATTATGCTAAAAAGAAGTCTATACACAAGAATCAAAGAGATGCTAGAAAGATGACAGATTAAGACATTTAGACCAATAATTAAATTGAATGTGAAAGACCAATAATGAAATTAAAATGAATTATTTTTATATACAAAATTATTAATGGACACAACAATACCTTTGAATTATTAAGAAAAATAAAAAAAAAACAACATGAACATGATCATTGTAGGTACAAGAAGAAAATATGAAATTAGATTACCATTCCGAAAGAAAAAAGATCGCAAACTTCTATGATGTACATTGGGATGAAATTATATATTAAACTACCAGGGGATATTAGGGATGAAAACAATATAACGACTTTTAAGAAAAAAATAATAAAATATGTAACATTTACTTTTGATTAAAAATTTAATTTACTTACATCTAATGCTATATATTTTAGGAAATATAAAAATGATTGTAATATCTACTTAAAGAATAAATAAAAATAAAATAAAATGAATAATCACTTAGCATCGTGTAAAATTGATATCTTCTTCTCGTAGGTTGATTGCCCGACAGCTGATTGCCTGATGAGCCAACTTTCACCACAAATAAATAAATTTCAAGACGGATTTGCATATGCTTACGAAAACATGTTTAAGCTTTTCAACTCTTAAAAACATAAAATTGATAAATTTATATTAGGGAATAAAATGAAAGCAGTATGCTTAAAACCACTATTGATTTGTTTATTATCTATTATCATTGCCCTAGTGCTTATACAGGATTATATAAGTGCAACAATTTTATACATTCCTAACATAAAACATGTTTTATAATAATAAGCAGAGAAGTAATAAAAATATAACATATTTAAAAGAGAAGTGAACAATCATAAAAACATTTAAAAATATTAAAAATTGTAACGCCAATACATTTAAATCTCGAAACAATACCAGAGATGGCGCTAACTAGCGTCAAAGTTGCCCAGAGATGGCGACACTTTCATTCGTAAAATACTAAATACCAAAAATATTCAAATGCTTCAAAATACATTTGTTTTGGTATGTTCTGCGTTATTCAGACATAGGACAGAGATGTTGCGAGCGCAGATATGCGTTAGAAAAAAATGATGAAGGATGGATACCAAATTACCAAATTAATAAACGACCAGTTCACTAAAGTGAATGTTCAACGTTCGTTCGTTCAGTAAAGTTAACTGTTCTGAAAGAATTGTTCATTCATGAACGACCCATCTCTACTTCGCTAGCTGGCTTAAAACTTTAAAGCGTAACTCACAGAGGATATGGTCTGGAAACCCTGTAGAGGAATCTGTAGTTACTCCAGCAGTGACGAGAGGACAGCAGCCCACGGAGAATCTGGTGTGGGGACCCAGCAGGGGATTTCGGGGTTGGTTGAATTACTGCAAGGCGCTGTTCTAGGCCCTTTCCCTAACCTAACCTAACATAACCTAACCTAACCCATCATTTGTACCCACGCAGAGTAAGAGTTTGCCTGATAGATCAGAAATGGTTTAGTTCTACGTCTGGTTAAAAGGAGAGTGTATTTTAGATTTTTTCCTCTTCTCTGTATAGGAGTTTTCTTTTCATGCGCTACTATTAATTTTCTTTATAAATTATATCCACGAGCGTCATGTTTTGCGATTAGTGTGATATTATCTATTGATGTTACGCCATGTATGATAGAGTAAAGAATGAAGATATTAGGAATGAATGTAAAGCTGATCGTAGCATACATAATACATAGAATAAAAATAGGATCGCTCATGTGGTTTGGGCATGTTGAGCGAATGAATGAGGAAAGAATGGTAAGAAAGATATATGATGTAAGTGTTGACGGCGCCAGAAAGAGAGGGCGACCACGGAAGACGCGGCATGACCAGATTAACCAGATACTGGAAGATGGTCCTGTTAGAAGCCTGAACAACAGTCGAGCTTGCATGCGAAGATGTATGAATGAACGAGAATGAAAAGACGAAGCGTAAGTTCTATGTCAGGACAGAAGAGTATGGCGCTCTATCCTCTCTGCCTAATCCCACGGGGAAACGGCGTGATGGTAAGTTAGTTAGTTAGTTACGCCCACTATTCCACCGTTCCAATCGTACAGCGCTTTGCACACGATGTAGGTACTATCACACGCGTTGAACATCTTGGGAGACAAAGAAGATCCTCACCGAAACTTTTGTGTTTTTAATCTTTGCCACAAAACATACTTGAGCCTTACTTAAAAAGTAAAAGAAAAGTAGTGGTTCGTGAATAGATGAACTAGGCGTTTATAACGATAGCTCACGTAAATATTTGCCCCATGAGGTTATCGTTTCTAATATATTACATGATTTTATTTGATTCTCTTTTCTGTTTGTGGTGATATATTGAAATTGATTTTCCACCAACATCCCGACTAGCTAGAACTCTGAAACTTTCAATATTAATGTAAAGTGGATGATTATACATTATTACATTATTTTCGAGATGATATATTTCGATTAAAATTAATAATGACGTCACTCACATTAAATTAATGATGACGTCACTTCCAAGCAAGAGCCATAGAAATAACTGAAGAACATGCCGTTCGATAATTTGTTTTAAACTTTAAAGCAGCGTGTTAAATATTTAGATACTGCAAGGTGATGTTAAAAATCGATTAAGAATATAAGCAAAGAAAGCATTTAAAAGCAGGTCTTCAATTTTTATTTATTTTGGTACTTGTTTCTTCTATAGATAATTAAACTATTTAAAAATATAAAATTATTTTTATTAATATTTATCCGACCAGATTATTCATGTAAAGGGATTTTTACGCCTACTAAGATTAATTGTTCAGGAAAGTTATAATGATTATAATAATATTGAATAATTTATTTTATTTTTATAAATTACCAGGATTTATAATTTGGGGTATAAAAGCAAAAGAAGCAATATCCAAAAAAATATGAAAGCATCGAGGATTATTAATTAAGAATTTACTGAATTCGAGATTTTATAGGAAATATAGCCTACACATTTATGTCAATGATTTTGGAAGGGATAGAAACATAAAATCAACAATTAAGTACATTCTAACTTAGTAATTCTCGGTGACTGTATTAAAAACATTTTTGGATATTTCTGCCTTTGCTTTTATATCCCACAATTAAAACATTTAATACCAATCAATTGTTGTTATCTTGAAAATCATTTTCCATTCTTCATCTTCATAACAATGGAAGAGATCATTAAAGCTAGACTTCAATTTTTATTTAACCTTAAATAATACGAGATCAAGAAGGTCATTTCATTCTTTCTAACGAGCTCACCCCCAAAGCATTCAGTCGAATTTCACACCCATTTTAATAATTTAAAAAAAATCCAGCACCGAGACCTTTATGGTAAAACAGGTATCTTCGCAGTCATTGTTGAATCAGTCGAGGGTGGTAAATGAAGCGGGGACAGGTAAGTGGGGAAGGGTAGTTTCAAAATCAATAATTTATATTTTAAAGGTCAAGTAGCTACCTATCCTTTAGAGTACTATCTCTGGATAAGTATTTCTTTGAATCAGATCCGAGTGTTTTGAGTCTTCAGTCAATTGCTCGATAAATTTCTGACGTATAATCAAGTAAGTATACTCTAGCTTCAGTGAGCATACTAATATATATATTGTTTTATTTTCAATGGTAGAAGCACAATAACTATTACACAAATAAAAATAAAATAAAATTACGTTAGAAAGATATAACCATTTTTCTGAATTCGCAAATCAATACAAAGTTTATTAGATAAATTCTTATTATAATAAGGATCAAAATTTGATACGTTCGATTGAATACACAAAAAAAAATGCCAGGAGACGCAAATCGCTGTAAAAATTCAGTTATTAGGAAAAACTCCTTGAAATAAAAAAATTAAAAATTGGATGAAGGCCTCAAAAAAGAAGAAGACTTTCATCCACCAGTAGATAAAACATGCCGATGATGATGGTGAAATCTTAGATAACCCGCTTTGCACCCTTTCCTCTAGATATCTTCCGTTGAAGACAGGGTGCAAAGCGGGTCGTCTATTTAGACGAAAAATATGCGACTCAATTATTATTTTCAAAACAGTAAATAACATCCTCTGTGTGTAGTTTTCTGGGTTATTCTGCAGTGTATATCTGACCTCTCTGGTCGACATTTTGGATTCCATTGCAGGGTTCATTATCATGGCTGATGGACCCTGCAATGGGATCCTAATCGTCGGCCAGAAAGAGGTAAGATATACATGGCGGAATATCAGAAATAGTGTTTTATTCAGAAGTAACTCTTATGTCAACTAATTTAAATACTAAAGGAACATTAACGGAATATAAAGATTTGGATAGAATAATAAAAAAATTCTCATAAAAACAATTTATCATAGATTATAACAATGACAAATCATCAAGCCTAATCGAGCGCCGTTCTTAGCATCGTAATGAAAAAATGAGTATCGTTTGAAAATAATTCCAGATTTGTCAGGTCCCAAAGAGAGTTTCGGGAAAAACGCTGCAAAGTGGTTTTTCGGATTAAAATGAAAAAATCTGAAATTCGACTCAATTCTGAAGAAAGACGTCCCGCGACGGACGTATTTCCCAATGACGTAGGTGGGCTGCGTCCATCTGGGGAACTTGACATTTTTGGAATCGAACTCTCAGTCGACGAGTTTTTCTCGTGAAAAATGAAAACAACCACAATAACCGTGCATACCGACAAAGTTATCGACGTCGAGTCCATGTGCAAAATTTCAGTTCGATTGGATGAGTGTGGTAATTCTCACTACCAAGACATTTCCACACACAAGTACGGCGGCGAAACTAATATAAAGAATATCTTGTTCACTCTCTACTCATTTACGGCGTTATCGGATGGGGAGGTTGTTATAAAAAAATCATAACTCAGTAAAAATATCACAAAGGATCATCGTTAAAGTAATACTGAAAAAAATCTACCTTTTCAACAAAAGATCTTTTTAAATTGTTTCCAATACATGCATGAATGATATTTTCAAGCAAGTTTCCATATTGAAAATATGCAAAGAAAAAACCTTACAGAAAACCAGGAATATTTAAAGCTTATGAGAAATGGAAACCAATTTATAATGACTAAATTTAAAACAACCCAAATGCAGAACCACTATATTTATAAAGCTATTAACTACTACAATAACTTACCTATCGAGATACGCTGCATCAGTAACCTCTCAAAGCAAATCAAAAAAAGTAATATATTCCTAAAATCAAACTTAAATTCACATATCATTTAAACCTATAGCTTTTTTCAAAATAATTCATTATCAAATTACCTTTATTACCGTATTATTAAACGACTCGCATATGTACCAATATATAATAATAAGAACTGAACTGAACAAAAAATGTCAATTTGATATGTAAATATATATGAATTGTATTTGTACCATATATTAAATAAATAAAAAAAATAAAAAATGAATCAATTCATTTTTAAATTCTTTATACAAAATGTAGATTTTGTAAAGAGAAAATTTGACGAGAAATAAATCATTCTAGAAACTACTAGTAAAATGCTTGGCATGCATTTATGTCAAACGGGAAATGATCGAGTGGAAGAAGTTTTGATAGACGATGATGTCAAACCCGGAGGCTAATGAAGCGCCTTCCCCATATATTGAAAAAAATTGGACGTGCTATGGTGGTTGCAGCTATCCAGGGGTTGGTATTCTCGGACCAAAACATTTTTTGCGTTTTTAAAACATTGTTTTTAACACAAATTAATAAATTTTAAATTTTGTGTTAATATTGTCATAGGACGTGGCTGTAGAAGGCAAATGAAATAAGTTTAATCAATAAAAAAATTAATTTATTCCTCTGAAAGTGATTGGACACGAATGTAATTTGAGCCCTATTCTTAAATTTATAGTTACTAAGTGTTTCAAAAATATTCCATCCACTAATTATTGCATTGTTTCTTAATTCGCACAATGTCATGTTGTTTTTGTAGCTTCGATCTTTTTCTAGAAAAAAACGTTATATATAATATAATCGTTAAATATTTGTATGTAAGTAAACTTCTCGCCCGTGGTAAGTACTTCCTTTATTTACTATTGTTAGAATACACGCGAAAACTGCGTTGCTAATATCGCTCTGGTTAAATGTTAATTAAAGACTGATTACACAGTGGCCGGCCTTTAATAGCGAAATGTCTTTCGCGAAGTTTTGAGAATACGATTCTACACCTCGATACGACTACAGTCCAGTCGTATCGAGGTGTAGAACCTTCTAGTATCTTCCAATTTTAGTGTCAAGTGTTGTAAAATCGTCGATCACGTGTAATTCTTTCCGATCACCCATCTCGTTACAATATTATACAGGGTGCCTCGTAGCTAGTAGCAAAAACTTTGAAGAAGTGGTCTTCATTTAATTTGGAATAGAACATATTTGTTACACTTTGTGTAAAATGTCGATAGTTACGGAGATAAGCGACATTAATGTTTGCATCTTTTTTCGATATTTCTGACATATACCATATATTCTGTAAAATTTTGGGCTATTACTAAAGTAACTAATATGGAATTTTCAAATTCTTGTTTCCGAACACAAGTCAAATAAATTTTATTTTATTTTTAAATATTCCATTCAATAGGCATGATGACATTATTAAAGAATTAAAGAATAAGTGATTTTAGAGAAGAAAATATTTTGAAAGGATTCTAAAAAATGATCCAGTTTTAATATACACATGAGATTAATAAGATTTTCAATAAAATAAAAGTATTAAATTGTGCAATCCGCCACTTTAACTGAAACACCAGTCAGAGCGAATGACGTCACGCCTCAGTACCTAACACAGTGTCTTTGAACCGTTGCCATAGACACAATGCAATGTTTACTGAGGCTTGACGTCACTTAGATGAAATGACAGCTCCGGGCGTTTTTGCGCAAAATTAAAAATATTGTAACGAGGCTAAAAGGAGTCGCGCACTCCTGTCAAAGTGACAGTTGTTTGAAGTTGGAAAATACTACTGAAGGATCTGGAATCACCTTCAGCTTTCGAGTGACGTCTGCAACTTTCCAGCAAAACCTAGAATGTACGAGTACTTGCTAGTAAAGTCTGGAAAACGCGAAGAACTTCTCGAAATTTTGATAACAGCGTCGGCTAATATAAATACGACACGCGAGAGTAGCCGGGGAATAGTTTTCCAAACGCGGTTGACAGTCGATAACAGAAGCGAAGGTAGCCGCGGGCGGCGGTCAGTCTGGCCAAGTGAGCGGTAGCGGCATGCCAAGCGAGCGGAAATTCGTCAGCGAATCTAGAAAGTTCTTACGTAGAGAGATAAACCGGAGCGAATAATAATAAGTGTGAAATTGGATGGAATATTCTAGTGAACAGTGAATAAAGTATTAAAGCGAATATAAAGTGTCTATTTACGAGTGATAAATTGCGAAACAGTTTAATTTAAGGAATAGCTTACATTTAATAGCGATAAGTGACCTTGTACGTAAGTTTAATTAATTAACTGGCATTCAATAAATCCTGTATTAAACCCCAGCGTTTTCATTAATTCCTTCTGCAGCCATGAAACGTGACAATATGTAGATGAAAATGCAATTATTTGCGTAAAACTTAGTTTATTACTGAAATAATGTCATTTTTGGTAATAGTGGACGTGTACCTACAATATACATCATCATCATCATCATCATTCTTGGCACTACAACCCTTGGTGGGTCTTGGCCTCCTCAATAATTTTCCTCCACTCATCTCGGTCTAGTGCCAGCTCTCTCCAGTTTCGAAGGTCTATGGCAGAGATATCTTTGAGGACGTTGTCACTTCATCTTAGTTTTGGCCTTCCTAAGCTCCTTCGGCCTGTTGGCCTTGAGTTTAGCAGGGACTTTGGTGCTTGATGCTCGGGCACTCTCTCCACATGACCCAGCCACCGAAGTCTTCCCAGTTTTATTAATTTTGTGACTCCTTAAATAGAGTGTAGAGCTCATTGTTGTAACGTCTGCGCCAAAGTCCATTTTCTAGAACCGGTCCGAAGATACGCTTCAAAATTTTCCTTTCAAAAACGTCCAGTGCTCGCTCATTCCTCTTAGTTAGTACCCACGTCTCAGCTGCGTACGTGAGCACTGGCCTAATAAGCGTTTTGTACACTAATATCTTGGTGTTTCTGGACAGCAGTCTGGATTTTATCTGCTTTTGTAGGCGGAAAAAACAGCGATTTGCGCTCACTATGCGCTTTTGGATCTCCTCTGTAGTATTGTTGTTGCTTGTTATCAGGGATCCTAGGTATGTAAATCCTACAATATACATAGAATGTTATTTCAAAATCTGTCATCATGCCTGTTCTATTGCTTCCGGATCTGATTTCGTTTTCTGAACCTTGCCTTTGAACCCTCTGCATTACCACGGGTTCTCGTCGATATCTTGCTAGCAATATAGATTTGTACAACATGATACTTTGTACTTGCTTATGTAAGTTAATAAAATATACAGGGTGACTCAAGCTTGTATTAAAAAGTTTTCAGGTGAATTTGTGCCTTGACAATGAATCGAAAATTTTCAAGCAACCGTGACCTAATATCAATAATAATGAATATATGCAAAGTCAAAGAAAGCAATTTTTAAAAAATTTTCAGAACTAATTTTTGCAAAAAGTTCATCTATTATTAAAGCAGGCGCGTGCAGTGGGAACATCGAAGCATGACTTTTTTGTAAACGTATATTTTGGAAAAAAAATACAAATTAAATATTTATGCCACAGATTTTTATGATGTATCAAAATATGAATGCTATGATAACACTTGTGATAGAAATATTATGAAATATATATGTTGTATTCCGAATCTTTTTCCAAATAATTAATTAAATAATTGGTTACGTAAAAGTCATGCTGCGATGTTCCCACTGCACGCCCCTGTATTACAGTAAACTATATCTATTATTAAAATTTCATTATGTTCAATACAACTTAAATGAAATGATAAAAATTTTTCAATTTTTGTAAGGTTTTTATCATTTTATTCAACTTGTATTAAAGCAAATTTTTCATAATAAGTTATTGTAATGATTCAACGTTTTTCAAAAAAACAAGTCAAAAATATTGAAAAACTGCAAACTTGGATGTTGCATATCTCCATAAATATCGATATTAGGTTATGTTTGACCATTTTAGACTTATTATCAAGGGAGGAATCACTTGTGAAGTTTTTGCTACTTTATAAGGGATAGCCAAAACGTCTCATAACCGCCTAGACCCTCGATTTTAAATAATATTGAAGTAGATAATAATAATATAATAATACATGTTTGAATAATAATAGGTTTGAATTTAGATTCTGTTTGGAAGAGCCTCATTCAAAAGCAGCTCGGAGAAGATGGCCATCTTCGTTTATTATGCCCATTAGCCTAGGCTACATTTTCCTGTACAGCAGACGGGAGGGAAAAGGTTGGCCAAGGTAGATTCGGCAGACAAATCGAAACCTATTTGGGCTTTATGATCCAATAAAGGATATCTACTTATGTACAAACTAACTCCGTTTTATTATAGTTAAGTCATTCAGAATAAAATGTAGCTCCACGTGTTATTATTGTGCCTAAAAATATGTCTTGGTTTGTCGTTTTTAAACATTTTTATTGATCTAAATGAGTTTTCTTTGCTGCACGGTAACTGGATGCTAACTTTATCGGGTATAGATATAGTAAAACAACGTTAATTCAACCGCCGATAGTACGAATTTCGTCATAATTCGAAATTTTCAAACCCAAAATGTTATTTTTCAAATTTCATATGAGATTAACCCGTTTAATTCAAAAACCCCTATAATTTGCAATTCAGAATAATTTTTAGCCCCTTGCTCCATATATCAATACATTTTACTTCACATAGTTACAGTTTTTTTGAAATTTAAAAAAAAAAAAATGTAATTTTTTTCAAGTGAGAACAATAAATATGTCAATATCGGCTACTTTTTTTACAATGATTTCTTGAAATATGCAAAAATACAGACGTTTTTCACGAATTTTTTCAGGGCATTTTTCATGAGTATTACGATTTTTTGGTAAATTTTGCAATCGCATCATGATTTTTTTTTGCACCTTGAATTCCAAATTAATGGGGTTCCGCATAATTCTAAATGTTTTTTTTGGGTCCCTCAAATTTTGAGTCAACGAGGTTTGCTGCATAGTATAGTAATTCAAGATACTTTAGAGTAAGTAAAAGTAATTTTATATTTTAATTTTATTCATAGCATCACGAAATTCTTAAACAATAAGAACTACACGTAATCAGAGTTTTCCGAACATTCTAGCAGGATTAAGAAAGGACTCGAACACGCGAAACATCGGGTCTTTGCAAATACACGACAGCATCGCGCTGAGAACACAGCTGTTCTGAAAAGCGAAGCAAGACCACAGAAGTGAAACTACGGCGAATGATAATCGGTTAGCGAATTAAATTACAAGAGTACCTACCGGCGTTCGATAGTGAATAAGTGCGTTAAGAGACGGGCGAATATTCTAGAAAACCACAGACAAGTGAAAGACTTTTCGTAGTGAAAATTAATTAAATGTATCATACAACCTCCGCATATAATAATTTTTTTCGGTTTCCCCCACTCCAGTATTTGTACTCAGACCATTGTATTTTATTTTGGTTTCTTAAAATACCTCCTAAATATTATTTCATATTCAGATGGGGCTGTGTTGTTTTGTCGAAAGTAAAAACATTGTGTATATTTTTTGTTATTTTTTATACGAAATCAAACGTGGTAAAATGGCACAAATACTAACTAGACGTGTCAATGAACATTATTAGCCAGCGAAACAATGGTTTCCATAAACAAAAGCTAAACGATTTTCCATGTGAATGAACCCCGATAATGCACCAACCCTTATTGCCAAAATGGCTAACGCAATTTGAACAAACTGCAGCCATTAACCCAAATATCTTGGAAATATCTCAAGCAATATCCACTAACGCTGGGAAAATTCGTTCAAACGGCGAATAAGTGCGAATTGTTTGCCGCCAACGTAGATCAATTCAAACCGGGAATTATCCAGAATAAAACATTCAGCGAGCACCACCACACAGAGCAAAAAATACAAACACATAAACGAATGATAATCATACATGCATACAAAAGAACGTGACCGTTTTACTGATTGCATTAATTTGACAAATACATTTTAGCATTCGATGCGATGTGTACGCGCGATGTACAGGAAGTGCATTGCGCACGCGCAAGACGCCGAAACGATCATTGCCGAACTTGTCCGATTTTTGACGAAGGTAAGTTTACTCGGCCGACTATTTGTAAGGAATTTGCTTGTAGATATAGCCATGTAGCTAAGTTAGTAGTTCTCTCGACATTTACGTAACGTATTGGTTTATATTGATTGTTTTGGCATTTCCACAATGCGGAGGCATTCCGTTGTCGGTGGAAATAATTGCCGAGTAGGGAAATGTCACTACGCTATTGACTGCTTAATCGAGTTTTGTTTAATTAAAATCTACAGCAAGAATCTAACCAAAATCGTACTGAAATCGTATAAAACGTAACAACATCAACATTATTTAGTTTTCATTGCAAAAATTAATTTTCAGATTATTTTTTAAATTAATATGTAATGTTTTGCTATAAGAAATCGATTGGAACCATTTTATTTCTTGATGATTGAGAAAAACAAATCAAAAGATTACATTACAAATAAATGTTTAATATAATAACAACATCTAGATTATCATTTACCGCGTTACAAATTAATAACAAAATATATTAGAAATTTTCTGATCTGATAGAAATCTACTTCGCGGGTTTTCAAAAGAAAATATTCGTATTTAAGTTTCAGATTGAGATAGTATTGCCAGTGTGGATAAATACTTCCCGTATGGATATAATTTTCTGGCAGCTGACATTGTTAGGCATTGGGTAAGATTATCTATTTTGACGTTCGATCTTTCGGCGGGATTTTGTGAAATGCTTCCGATAGTAAAAATGACGGGTAGATAATCTTCTTGGGATAATCTAGCGATATTGTATGAAGGTTCTTTATGGATTTGATTTTCCTCGTAAATAGGAACCCTATAAATAAATAATGATGTAACGATGTTTTGGGATGCTTTTTATTTTTTTACTCTTAATATTCGATTCTTTCGTTTTTGATTCGAGATTTCGTCTTTAGAATATTGTATATCATGATGGTTATTTTATAATATGCTAGCAGTCCCTATCAGGCATTGCCCGAAATTTGGGGAGACCATCAGTATTTTTTGCAGGATCCTAAAGAATAACTTTGCGAAATCTGACATCGATCGGTTAAGAAGTTAATGATTGTATGATAACAGGCAGACAGAAAAACATTTAGTTTTATAGGTTAACATACAATAATAATTTAAACTTTTTTTGTATAAGGGTTCGTGTACACAGTTGAAACTTTGCTCTTGCCTCTCAGAGATTAGATGACAAAAGTCGATTTGAATAACTTAGCCGTTCTGCTTTGCGTTTCAAATATTATACAATGAATGATAGCTTGCTCTGCGCTTACCTACATGTAAACATACCCTAAGACTCTTGAGAAATATAATAAGGTAAAGGTGTGAAAGTTATATAAATATAAAAGGGATTTAATAATATAAATAGTAGATATATATACTGCTGACAATTTGAATTAACTTTTTATAGATGCATGATCGAAGATATCACGAAGGTAGAGTATACAAAAATAAAATTAACATGTTATAGATGAATTTTTAGGGCAAATTCTAGTTTAATATCTCTGTCCATTCAATTCTCTATGACGCCGACCATATCCAGATAAAGAATCAAACATATGTAGCTAAACCATACCAAAATTAAGACTTAGGTACTACGCGCCATTGAAAAAATGCCGAAGCATTTGAATATTTAAATTTAGATCTTTTTCCCATATTTTTGAAGATCGGGACTTCTGTGAAATATCCTGACTTTCATGGTCTTGACTTGTAGTTTCTCCTCCATTAATTCTTGTTCTCGAAGCTGTGGCCTCCTTGCCATGATCAATCCAAAGAGTTGGCAATTGTCTTTTTCGCTCCGATCTTCCAAGACGAATGTATTTGTTCACCTCATTGTCTACGATTCAGCACTCCTCCTCAGCATCACCTTTAAATTTCAGCACCATTTCTTGAAAATTAATTGTCTTATAGAACAAGCTTAAGAGATGAATGTACGAATGACAATGATATTTCATAACTTTTCCCTGTATCGTTTTGTGGAATAAAATCATTGACACTCACTGAACAAAAATGCTAAAGCAACTTGAAGTACATGAGACGTGCATTATATTGAATAATATGATGAATAGATATGTTTAACAATGACAAAGTATAAATCTGCATGCGAAACGAAAAGAATCATCAACGTGATCGCTAGCGTTCATTAACCGTATGCGAATTCGGCCTATTTTACCTGCGTTTATAGGTTTTTAAAGCATATCATTGGTTATATCTCAAATTTTTGAATGAATGAACGAGTTCTATTTGTCAAGTAATCTCATTTGCCGCGCAAACCGGATAAAAAATCATTCCAAATGTTATCTTCGAACCGCGCATTAATTGTGTTATTTATCTATCAAAAAAGTGTTGTTTTTAAATTAAAAAAAGGGTTAAAATTTAGTATTTTTATATTATTTGATATATTTAGAACGAAAATATTGAAATAAACTATCTTCCATGGTTTTATTCGATAAAAATGTGCGTACATTTCTGACAGTAAATTTCGTTACTTATTTTCATAATTAATGAATAAGTAATTATTGTACAAGTAATAATTGAAATATAAGTTATTATTGAAGTCTTTATATTGAGAAACTAGAAACTGCAACTTTTTAGCGATTATTGCTGATTTTTACATGAATATAACCAACACAAAAAAAAGTGTCTAAAAAACAGCAATCGTGCGCGAAATTGCGCGGCATCCGACCGGTTAACCAGATAAGTATTATTAGATTACCATATTTTAAAATAAAAATTAAGTTAAAAAAAAAAAACATTTCAAATATGATTCATATTACTGAGAGAAAAATAATATTCAAAATAATTTTTATTATTATTCTCACGGCGATAAGACCGTGTTATCTACTCGTAAATTATGTTTGCAGATAATAAGGTCTAATCAAACCAAGAATGATATAATATTTACATATTTGTAATTCTGAGAGAATTTTTATTAAATGTCTGTATTTAATTCGTTAATGGACACTTAACCAAGAACTAATCCGCAAAGTCAATGAGATGTGGATCCATAGACGCATATTGATTGTGACGAATTACAAGTCCTTCGGCTTGTGGAAAAAAACTAGGAAAAATATAGGAAAGCTGGTGCGTCTTGGAGATATTATGAGAGGACCAAGATATGGTCTAAACCAACTCATCTTCCAAGGGAAAATAAGTGGTGAAAATAGTGTAGGAAGACGACGCATCTCATGGCTGCGTAACTTGAGGGACTGGTATAAGAGTAGCTCTTACTGAGTTGTTCCATGCGGCGGTAAATAAAATCGTAATGCCGATAGGAGATGGCACCATGAGAACAAAAATTTATTAATTTGTTTAGTAAGAATGTAATCATTACTACTCTTATTTATGCTATTTATCATTTGTAATTATCTATAAATTATTTTGTAACTTTTAACTGTACGCCTTAATAATTATTTTATAAGGTATAATACCGGTATGAAAGTACGAAGCAGAAACGTGGAATCTTAACTATTTAATCTTTCTTAAATGGAATGTGTTTGAACGTAAAATCTTGTGAAAGATTTCGGTCCAATTTGCGATGATAATATTTGACGTCGCCGTTATAATTTGTAAGTTTACGAGCTGTTTGGTGAACCTGGCATCGTCAATTTGACAATTCATTGATTTCAATTGAGTTGGAAGGAAAAATATTCACCACGTGCGAACCGCACTTTTCATAAACTAAAGAGGAGAAAGAGTGTTGGTAAATCACGACTACGATCGATGACTATCAAACTATGGCATAGAATAGAGAGGAATGGAGAGATCTGCATGTCTTCATTCAAGGCAAAATTGCCAACAGAAAAGGTTCCGGAAGACATCCTGGCTGAAAAAAAAATTCGGAAAATCCAAGGTCCAGCTATTTCGAGCTGCTGCCAGCAAAATTCGATTTATAGGACAAGCAATAGAAGAAGAAGAATGAGAGATCTTGTTGAGGTGATTAAGGTCCAGCGATGGTTTTTGTGACATGATGACTAATAAAAATGCGTATGAAATATGTTTATAAGTATATTAAAAAATAAATCTTTAAATTGAGGTTATATTACTGCGTAGACGATGAACGCCATACTTATTTGCATGGCCATACATATTTTTTGCTTCTTCCATAACTATGCACCTTCCTTAAAATGTTAAATATTTTCTCATATTTATTTATAATGTAAAAAGTACAATTAATCAAGAATATTTTTTTAATAGCCAATACAATAGGTAATACAATACAATAGGTAATTAAATTCTGTAGTTTTGTGGTAAATGGCTAATAATAACTTATACGATTCTAAACGGTAAAGAAGTTTTTTAGATTTATATCTATAATATTATAAACTAAACTGGAATCGATAGTTTTTATGACTTTCCAAAACGCACTTTCCAGTCAAAAGAAAATTGACTTCTTATTGGAAAAATCAATTAAAAAACTGTCTTAGTTTTTATTAAATTTATTACATATAAGTCAATCAATAGCAAGCATTACATTAAGTTATATCATATTCGCATAATTTTTGTGACTATCTTATCGTATAAAACGGATGAAGAACTATATAACACATTAAGAACACACTAAGAAAAGCGTCTATATAGTGTTCTTTGTGAAGAAGTTCAAAGTTTTTCTTCAATATATGGCAATATAATGGCAAGAATTAGGTTAAAATAAAACGTTTTGTGACCTTCTAAACCAAATGAGTGAAGAAAAACTGTATTGTAATTGGAAAACACAAAGAAAATCATCTACGTTGTAAAATATGTACTTTGTAATTTGACGTCAATTTACGAAAAATATGTGTGTTTCCATAGATCAGCCGCGAGCACTGCGTTAAGGCGTCGCGGGTAGGCGCGCACACATTTTCTCCGCCGCGCCGCCGGGAAAATCTATGACGAGTGGCAACACTGGCCGGCCGCGCGGCCCGCGCGTCCCAGCGATTTTCGATTCATTCAGTTGGCATCCGAGTCTTGTCGGGTTAGGTTGGCCACCGTGCTCGCCGAACTGACACGGTACGACAACTGTCAAGACATTTTATAACCAAGTTGATGTCGCGCCTACTGATGACATTCGCGCTCCGCTGAATCGCAGAAATCCACAGTCCGATCTGAAACCGCCGCCGAACGCACCCGGCGTACTTTTGTACGCTTTGAGCGCGGGTCGAAAACTGTGGCATGGTTATTTCGCCACGGGAATAAAATTTGTCGCAACCGACTGTAAACAATAAGCGATCGAATCTGATTATAGTTAATTAAGCCTTGAAATAAAGAGTTAAATTGTATCTGTAATATTTACTGAGTACTATAGTGTGTAAGTTACGATCGATTTTCTTTGGCGGCATTTAGGACCTTTTGACAACCGAAAGGCGGTTTTATTTGTTGTTAACTACCCACTGCATAATTGCACTGAAGATCTCTGGGCGTCAACAGATTTATCTCCACTGACTGGTGAGTGCAAATCAAAAATTTAAAAAATATATTATTTAATTCAATTAATGAAAATCATTATTTATCTCTTCATTAAAACATTAATAATTTACTCAAATCTACACAAAAATTGTACTAATCAATTAACAGTATTAATTTAATTATTTAAGTAATTCTACACAATTTAATTCATCAGTTAAATTACAATTTAATTTAATTTTATCCTAATATGTTCTCTTTTCATAATACTATTTCTTGTATTGTAAATATTATTATAAATTTATTTACTGACATAATTCGAGTGTATTAAATGGGTATCATTATATTTAATTATAGCGATATTTGCATACTTTATCGCCCTTTATCAGTCGTAAAAAACACAGTCTTGTCGTCATGGAAAAAGGTTTAACTCCTTATCCATTCGACTACGATTGATTAGCAATATTAAGTATCGGAAGACGTATATTTACATAATTACGTGACGCAAATATGAAAGTTACATATCCGATGAACCACATTACAGTGCAATTAGATTTTCATGTATTTTTATGTAGGTATTAGCAAGCAATATTTACATTCGGCAATGAAAAAGTTACTAAATATTTTTTTTATATAATGACGTAATCAACACACAAACTAAAGCGTATTTATATACATCTAAATATATCAAATTTATTTAATTGCATACTGTCTACGTTTACTGCACATAAATAAGCGAAATACAATTTATATTTAAATGGTAACGATATTTATTTAAAGGTTTACGAAAAACAATCGCTGACAATCGATGCATTTTGGTTTCTCACTTTAAATAAAGCCTTGCGTAAAATTTAATGCTTGATGTGTGACAACATAAACAACGAATGATGAAGGTTATAGAACTGGGTAGGAAGAGAGAGTACATAAGTCCTGGAAGGCAAACACAACTTCTTATACAAGCCAAGAACGAGGGGAAGTCCGAGAGTTAAGATGGACCAACAGATCAGACCTTAAGATCAATGTCAAGGGATTGATGGCGTTCTGTAGTGACTATGGCCTTGCAGTAGTAACATCAATATTCTTAATATTTTCAAACTAAGCCATACGCTTTTACTGTGAAATAGGATAACCTTGCTGGTCTCCTTGAGCGAGACTCGAACCCTCTGCCACTGTCCCACAAGGCGAGTGTCTCGGTCAATAGAACAACAAGCATACAAATATTCTTCTTCTTCTTCATCTTTGTTTAGGGCTGTTGACCTGTTGTGGCTGCTATATTATCATCTTGGACCGTGTATATGCTTATTTTAATATATTCTATCTATATCGGTTATCAGCATTCCTTGGAAAATAAAACGGAATGACTGCAAGAATGCTTACATTGGATGGGATCATAAAAAATGTTATCTCTGCTTGGGTTTAATTATAATTTTATATTTTACTACTCGACTTCCGAGAGTAGCAGAATCTCGCATTGACAGGTGAAGTATTAAAAATATTGAAGTATTAAAAATTAAAAAATATTGATTGTACTATTTGTATATATCTACTTATATTATTTGATTAACTACACCCACATGTTTCGGAAATAGTATACAACACCCTAACGAAGGAAAGGTATTTCCGAAACATGTTGGTGTAATTAATCAACTAATATAAGTAGATATATATAAATAATACGATCAATATTTAAAAAAAAAATGTCAATCTACAATGTTGCAAAATCAACTGAAATATATTAATCTATATTTCATCTGTCGATGAGAGATTCTGATACTCTCGAAATTCGAGAAGTAAAATTAAATTTTTCATATTTAACTAACTCAAGAATGAACTTGTATATAACTAAATCATCACGAATAATCTCTACAATAGTAACGTCAAATTCATCAATAATAGCAGAAATACTTATTTTCATCTTTCCCTTATCCTTCCTATCTATTACCATTTCCTCTATGGCCCTTGGAGCAGCATATGTAGAGACATGTACATGACCGTCTCTATACAATCATGTTGCGTAGAGGGTTGAAGAGGGATGGTAAGGTATGGGCGATTTCATACAAGTTGACGAGCCATATTACGTCAAGAGCACATGAAGATTTGTGATAGACACCGTTCTAGGGAACCGGAAATAAAACTAATTTAAACAGCCTTCAAACGGAACAAAACTCAATGCTGGAAATGGTTTACATCTTGAATAACAAGATTCCCATTGAAACAGTTCTGCAAAGTTTATATCAATAACCTAACAAATTTTCAAATACTAAAACTTAAACACAAGGTTGATAACTGTGACAAGGACATTTAATGAAACAAAACACTAGAAAATCGTCGACGCAATGAAATAATATCTCAAAACTACCACAAAATATCAGGCAGCACAAAAATAGGATAATCGATACTCATTTGTTTCTTCCATCGGAGAAAGCGGTAACCTGCGCCATTAAAATGTTATAAAAAATAAGTAACAAACGTTCTTTGACAAATAAACAAGTGTAAAATTTGTTACATATTTTTTAAATAACGTTATGTACCTAAATGTTTTTTTAATCTCACTCTAATTATATTAAATTTTTACTGAAAATATTTTAAAAAATGTCTTCGCTTGAAATCCCACACAAATTTATCAAATGTTCTGTTTTCTTTCACGAGAAATATATTTTATGAGACTATAAACTTGACAATTTGACATTTTCACATTTATTTAACACATTTTACTAACACGTTATACATAAAAAATCGTTATACTAATATACAAAATTCGTTTAACGTTAAAAATGTTTACATTTGTTTGTTTATTGCGTGTGTTCATTGTTCATAGATAAATCTGGTTGCGTTATTATAATCTGCGTATAAAATACATCCCTCAATGGTTCTCAGCTCGCTTCGCGCTCAACTCTGCACTGTCCTTTTCGCGAATTCAAGACGAATCTCCAAGAGAAGTGTCTTTCAAGTATACACGTCATTACAGCCTTGACTTTGTGGTTGAACAAAATAAATAATTTTAAAATCTAACAAACTTTGATTAATTAAACATCAATAGGTTTCGAAACTCACGTATTTTCGACAAGACGGACGCACATTAACCGATCCATGAAATATATTCACCCATTTTAATGTCATCACGATTGAGGTCATACCACCACCCGATAATTGATTTCTTTGCAAGTTTTTTAATTAGTAAGTGTGTGTCCGTCTTGATGAAGATTACACTAGCATCAAAACCGGTCGACGATAAATGAATAAAAGTGTTTAAAACAAAGATTGATTGATTATAAATTAATTAAAACCTTCACGCTATCTATGAAGCAAAACCTTCGATTTAAGGTCAGTAACTCGGCGGATTTATTTGATATTGATACACTTTTAGTTTGCGTAGTAAATTTACGAATACTATAACAGATTTGCATCGACAAAATAATGATGTAATATACGGTTGCGTGTTTTACTATCAAAGGTTTTTAGTATTCATTGCGTACTGGTCGATTTTTTGGTCATGGCACTCCAAGTATTTGTTGTTTACTCATAGAAACGTTGGTGTGCGTCAGCGACATCTATGCGAGAAAGAGAACACTTATACGAGTCGCCTCGCGTACAGTGCATACGTAGACAGAAATGCAAAACGCACTTGACATCATTAACCTTTATTTTAAGTTGTGTACACCGCCCACTCTGTATTGTTATTAAAAATAATGGTCACTTTAACACATTGATAATAATTATCAATTAACTATTTTAAAAACTTTCCGAAATTTCTCTGTGGTTATCCATTATACGAATATAATAAAATATACTGTTTGTTTTTAACCAAAAACTATTTTATTCTCCTACTAGTTTCGGCTGATGAGGGGCATTTATTAAGATGCGATTAATATTATTTCAGTTAAATTATAGAAGTCTGACAATGACGAAGCTATTTATATGAGAAAGGTTTAAAGAATGGCGTGTTTTAAAGGATGACCCAGGGCTCACAGTCTGTATGAGCTGGTATAAGTGATCACTCTAGACAATGCAACGTTCACCAATTCCGTCGTAAAAACATCCACACATTATCAAAATTTTGAATGCTTTATACATGTTCCAAATCTGAAGATTTTCTTTTTTTTTCAAAAGACTTATGCTTGAGACCTCTGTAGTCCTCGTGAAATATTATACACAGATTTAGCAAGTGGTAATGATAAAAAAGTTATTATGTTCTCAGAACATACATTTAAAACGTTCCCTATCCGCAAAATAATGAAGCTCTAAGAAAATCTAAATACGGGGAGTAACAGAGCTAGTCCACAATACTTTACAGGTAGATTCCTGCCTTGATTATGTGTGAGTCGAAAATCTTAAAAAAACCATCCTCTAATATCAATAGTTATGGAGTTACGCAATATCAAAGTTTGCATGTTTTTTCAATATTTCTGACTTATTTTTTACAAAACGTTGAAGTATCATTACAGTAAATTATTTATATCGATTAGGAAAAATCGTAAATCGTTTCAATCAAATTTAAATAAAATAATAAAAATCATGAAAAATTTCGATTGGAAAACATTCCAGGTTTTTATTATTTTATTTGACTTGTATTAAAGGAAAATAATTTTTCATATGAGATATAAGTTGCTGTAATGATAGTTCAAGATAGCAAAAAAATAAGTCAGAAATATTGAAAAAAAATGCAAACTTTGAAGTTGCATATCTTCTTAACTATTGATATTAGGTCATGGTTCATCATCATTATCTTCGTCCCCTTGTCCGTAGGGTCGGATGCCCAATGACTTGACAAGGTGTTTCCACGTTCCCCTGACTTGCGCTGCTTCTGCACGACTCAACCAGTCTAGACCCACGTTTTTCTGTTGCCTCTCCCAGCTTAATCTGGGGCGTCTTCCTTCCGGGAGGATCTTCTTGCCAGGAGGATTTTCCTTGATATTCGTTCCTTTGGCATTATTCTGGCATTCTTAGCAAATGTCCAAGCCACCTCATTTGTGATTTTTCTATGTATAAGAGTAGGGGCGTGTTTGTGCCTTATGCCGTCACTTCTCACTCTGTCCATCAGTGTGACTCCCGCTACCCCCCTTATCAAACTCATCTCGGCAGCCTCGATCCTTGCTCTCGCTCTCTTCGTCAGGATCCAAATTTGATGGCCATATATTAGGGTGAGCCTGTACACAGATTTGAAAAGTCGGTTCTGTCTTGACACTAAGTTTTGACACCGCACTACACAGAGAACGTAGGACGCAGGCCGCAGCTTCGATTCTCCTATCTATTTCACTTTCCTGCATCCCGTCGCCAGAAAATTCCACCCCAAGGTATTTAAATTTTTCAACTTGCTTCAGCTTGGTCTCCTATGTGCTGATCGAGCACTGCTCTTGGTCTCTTCCTACGACCATAACCTCTGTTTTGGCAGTACTGATCTTCATCCCTACTTGAGTGCCATGGTTGCTTGAACATTTTCAACTCATAATCAAGCAGGAATCCACCTGTAAAGTATTGTGGACTAGCTCTGTTACATTCTGTATAGTTATAATAAAAAATAAACTAGAAACAGATACACCAGTGGCCTACAGAATAGGGCCAAGAGTAAAAAATCGATTTGTAATGGACTAACATAGCGAAATTGGTATCCTTTTTCATCGGCATGTAATAGTTTCGAGGTCGTATCCCGGTGGTAGCAGCATTTTTTATGCCTTTTTTTCTGTCAATTTTTCTTTAATTTTTTTAAACTAAATCATAGTACATTTTAAAGTTTTTTTTCACAATTTTTAATGCTGTGTGTCGTGACTTACATTGCATATGAAGGAAAATAATTTCTAGACTTGAGATTCAACAAGCTACTAAATCTGCTGCAGCTAAAAGCTAGAGAGCTCGTTTATCATTGAAACCGTTGAATTTGAATAAAAATACGCAGTGCAGTTTGGTGTGAAGATATCAGATCCATTCAAGCCCTTGGACTCCGATGAAGTCATGGTTAACCTGACCTTAAAATGACATATTATGTACAGGACCCGCAGGTAATTCAATGCTGACCTTGTAAAATACAAATCGCAGCTGATTTGAGCAAAAAAGCTGTGTTATCTAAGTTGCTATTTTATTTTATTTATAACAAGCCGTAACCTATCAAAAATGACGGTACTTTTATACGTCGGTTCCTAAGGAACTAGTATTTTTTTATTTATATAAAAAAGAAAAAAAAGACAGAAATAAAAGAAAAAAAAAATAAAAAAACGGACAGACGGACGGACGGACAGACGAAGAAATTATTATTATTATTATTTTATTTTATATTATTAGGTCATCCAACAGGGAGACACACTCGCTTGGTAAGACAAAACACAAAAAAAAAAAAGTTAAATGTCTCCCACAATTGAAGGATAACACAAATAGGACATAACCATAGATAAGTCAATTTGACAATGACAGATAAAACAACTTTACTGTTTAACCGATTGTTCCAAATTTAACTTTAACATAGACACAAAGGGGCTCGTGATGTATATAATATAGACGATCAGGGAGGGGGACGAGTTTCTAGTATCTGCCTCACCATATGAGAATACTCTTCATATTTAGTGTTAAAAATATCTATTGAATTTAAGAGGTAATTATAATCTGAGCATATATATGCGTGGAGTGGGAGAGGATTTCCTATCGTTGGTTTGATAATTGAGATGACACATGGATACAATACTAGGTATAGAATATACTACATAACAATATTTTTTAGTATGTTTTAGTACGTAATTTTTAAGAACACAAATACTGAATTTTGTCTCCAGAGGAATCATAATCATTATTATTACTTTTGGAGTAAAAAATTAAAATAATTTTCAGGCGTATTCTAGCCTATATGTTAATTATTCGGATGAATATCATATTTATATATATAAAAATAATATTGCTTCACACTCTTGTTAAAAAAATAAAGAAGTCTCATTTACCAGTGTACACATCTATAGGTAAACTGTTTCACGGGAATGACAAAATTCAAGCATAGATGGCGATAGTGTACTTGTATTACATAAAATAAGCGAGTTACATAAATACCATATATATAAATTTGCAAATTTTGAATATGTGTGTTCGATTACGAGTGGAATCAGTGATCGTAATATTTTGTAAAGCCGTAACGTAACATTAAGCCAGCCTATGACAGGTCGTAGGACCCTGCGACGATCACACAAATAGCTTCGTCTTTGTGATACGTTTTAATTAGCAATACATTACTTATTTCAACTCATACCAATACAGGTATGTTAGGTCTGCTCTGGCAACATGGATATATTAAATATTCAATGTAATGTGATCAAGCACGAATTGGCAAATGTTTAGCACAGCGTTTAGGCATCTACAATGCAAGCGGCAGACAAGTAAACAAAATAAATTCGTAACAATTATTGTCACACGGTAATTGTTGCGGTCGTCATGGTGAAGAGAATTTTCATAAAAAAGAATTGATATTTATATTCTAGGGGTATATATTATTGTAAAAACAATTGATATTATAAAGGCATGACATTTAATTTTAATTGAGCGAGAATATCGTCATTAATGTAAGGTTTAGTAGCACAATACATTATAGTGTGTATGTACCACACATTTGCATATCGTTTTTACCTTGTACGTTGATGTTTAAATAGGTCTTACTATCTATCAGGGTCATTAAAATTATTTTAAGAATTATAAATATAATAAATAATCGTGATCGTCAAGCAAAAAGATATTTGGAAAAACTGAAGTAAATTTAGTAGAGGAAAGTAACCCAATATGGAATCGTATCCTTAATTTGGAATACCGCCACTTCTCGTAAACGAATACTCTTAGCCGTACATAACAGTGATCTTCTATCTCTTTCTATTATTATACTAGCGTATAGATTTCGACTTGTCAGTCGAGCGAGTGTTGTGCCCGCGGTGAGAGTGCTTTTGTTTTATCGCTGTGAGAATGCGAGCGAATGAGTAATGCCTCGTGTGTGGGCTATGGGTACATTATCATTGCACTGGTGCAGAGTTAGACACCAGAATTTGTGGTTTTTGCAAGTAGATTAAGTTCCTTATGTAGATTTGACCAAAGTTCCTACAGTATCTCATAAATTAAAGTGTTCATACTTTTGTGGCGTTCCATATATGGGTACCTATTCCATAATTAGATACTTTTATATTGATTTTGTTTTTGAGAAAATTTTATACTTTAAATTAAAATATATCTAACACAAGACTGTTACTAAGTTAAGCGCAAATGTATGATTGATTTGATTGATGTATAATACCTTTTTTTAATGTCACAATAACAAAATGGTATTCCATATTTGGTCATCTGGATTAACAGAATCATCAAAATTAATTTTATTACTTTCTAAGAGTTCGTCAGACAATAAACTCATGTCAGCTCTTTTTCTTATCTTCGAAGCACTTCTGGAACGATTTAGTCAATTCTCTCTTATCTTTTCAATACTAGCAAATTTTTCATGTTTTTTTCATTTCTGGAATAGAAAGAAGTCGCCATCTGGCAAATAGAGGTATCATATCAGTGTTGCTTTTGGCCAGAAATTTTGAAATATTTATCCCATCTTTTCCATAAGCACAAAATCGCCAAACCCACCAAAATATGTGTATTAGCCTTTGCGACAATCAATAATGAAGCAAGCATCCAATATGGCTACATCACGGATAGGTGACCAAAAAGTGATGACGATTCAACTTATATAGCTTTCAAAATTAAAAAAAATACGCGTTTCTTTACCAAACCTCGTAAATGTAGTAATGTTAGAATATCAGTGATACTTATCAATCAGTCTAAACCTATAAAGAATCGGAAATCTTCGGATAAAATCTTCTTTATGTCAATACAATCTTTAGATTATCCTTATTAACAAAATATTGAATAAGGATGTCGGAGATTGATTAAGTCCCAGGATACATTGAAACTATCGTGAATCCATCTTCACAATAATTGCGACTGATTATTAGATAAGTTGACATCCGATTTGGGCTTTTCTATAGAAAGCAGAAAGCTTAATTAAATAAAAATCAATCTTCGGATTCAGAGTCCTCCTCCATTCCACGAGGGGTAGATAGAAATAAAATGTGATTTGTTAACAAATTATTTTTACCCTTGCTTTGCATTGCTGTAATACAGGTCTAATTAGGCTATACAACCGGTAATATTTTTAAAGAAACGTGCAATGTAAAATTCATATTTTAGCTACAGGTCGACCACAACCAAAAAACCATTCCCATAGCTTTGTTCGGTAAGAAGAAAGCGGTGGAAAATTGCCTGGCAAGCCCGTATTACAAGCCTCAATATGATATTCCAAATAAATATATATTTTTTAGTTTAAAAAAGGTTACTTACTTACTAAAAAACTTCTTATGTGTTCATTTTTTGTATCGTAACAATACACATGTTTTTTGCGCACAATCTTTTGAATGTGGTCTAGCTATAATACTAAAATAATATTTCTGCAAATTGGAAAAGCCGATTATATAAAGTGAAAACTATTTAAAATTATTTTAATTTAATCCGATATAATGTAATACTAAAATTCATAATAATTATGCGTTTATTCCAGCGTAACCAAGTTGAGTTGCAATATTTGATCGGCCAAGTATATAAATTACAAAAAGGGAGAATGCAATCCAAACAGAGGAATAGATATAAAATTATTAATAGCGGGATGCAATAGAGATTGATCACACTGACATTTCACGATCACATAGAGGCGGTCAGTGGTGAAGCATTGAGAATGCTAGGATTTGTTCTGCGTATTGCTAGGGTTTTTGAAAATACTGGTGCGAAGTAGACTCTTTCTTTTTAAAAGAGAAGAGCCGACCCAACAGTTTCCCTTGGCAATGAGTTGGGACAGTACAAGGAAGAAGAAGAAGATATATTTTCGTTGTATAATAATAATAAAAGTGGATAATTTATGTTGTACCATTTTCGTAAGTATTTCACTTCAAGGGCGCTTTACACTACACTAGTCTATACCCTATACTAATATATAAAGAGGTAAAGTTTATAAGTTTGGATGTAGGAGGTTATCTCCGAAAATACTCTTCCGATTTTAAAAATTCTTTCACCAATATTTAGAACGGACTTTCAGAGTACACATGGGTTGTGTATTTTTCCCTTAAAATAAAAGGGCTTTTCGTGGTGACCTATTTTAAAACTAAAGTCGACGAAAAAATGGTCGAGCGATGCGTTTTTTACGAACGCTGCCTTAACACTAAGAGATATTTAAACATTTTATTTATAGAAGTTGTAGAACTTAAAAAGTTTTATTAAAAAATCCGCGATAACATATCTATATGTTAAGGTTAAAACACAAATTGATAAAATATGACTAAAAGTTACTAAAAATCTACGCGTGCAAAGCCACGGCCACAGCTAGTATTTAATATATGAGAATGCGAGCTTACGGAAATGATTTTTTAAAAGTTTTTCTGATGCACTGTTCCATATTACGGAGGGAGGAAATATTCATGCGCCTTGTGTGCCTTTTTTCTCCAATCGTAAGGTTCTGTAAAACGTAAAATAAAAATATAAAAAAGAAACTGAAAAAATATATCACAAATTAACATTTAAAATACGATGCTAAATCACACCAACGTCATCTCGCCGTTCATTGTAAAACAGATTGCGTCAGAGATCCGTGTATCTCCCCGATGGACGGTGATTTATGGTGGACTCATGGCACCCATAGGAAGGATTACCAGTGTGTGCCTTCCGGTTATTATCCGCACATCCTGGGACCTCAGAATGGACGATGTGCGCTCGGATAGTACTGTCAAACTCACGCGCCTTGTGTGAAAGTTCGATCCAGCGGTGAAAAAATAACCAGTAAACTTTTATAAATTAACAATATTTTTACATTTATTTTTAAAGAACTCAATTACTGGATTTTATCCACAGAGGAATGATCATGATAAATTATAGAAATCTCACGGAGACGAATTTATTTATGTGGGAAATATGTATGGAAGCCTTTATAGGGCAGCCACGGGGCTTGTGACCTGTATTGGCTGGCTTAAATGTCACTTTACAATGTAAAAAACCACATGCTAAATTTTTTTGAAAATTGTCTAGGTGTATATTCTTTATTAGTCTTATTTTAAATTTTGTACCAACTATGCCATTGCCATCTACGGTCGAAAATTTGTAATTCCTATGACATAGTGTACATTCATGTTGCCGCTAGTAAAAATTACAATTAATACAGCTCATAAGCCCTGTGGCAACCCTATAAAAACTTATTGTAATTAAACATGTTTCCCATATAAATAGCTTCGTCTCTGTGATACTTCTATAATTTATTAATTTTATAAATTAATTTATAATAATTGAAATCATTTTTCTATATCTATATGTTTTCATAACGCACCCCAGAGACAGTGAAGTGGTAGTGCAGTTTTCTCGCCGCGTCGCACGAGTGCTTTTGCTTCGTCAGCGGCGTAGCGAGGAAACTGCTTTAGCATTAAAACAATGTCGAACTAGATGGCGAAAGTGTAGGGTCTATACGGGAGATATTTCTCATAGAACGGCCCTGGGTCTGTGGTGGGTCCCACTACACACTGTACAAGGCTTTATGGTCTCTATAGGGATACGGAAATGCAGACCTTCTTAAGCGTATGAAATCAAAATACTCTCGCGTTTCGTAGAATGCTTAAATTTGCGGAATATTTTATTATAAAATTATTCAGGGAATAACCGGAATTAATTAGCATTAAATTAATGTGTTCAGTCGTGACGTGCTTGGTGATCTAGTAGTGACGACATCTTCGCATGCAAGCTCGCCAGTTGTTGAGGCTTCTGAGGGGACCATCTTCCAGTAATATGGTCATGCCACGTCTTCCGCGGTCGCCCTCTCTTTCTGGCGCCATCAACACTTGCATTATGCATCTTTCTTACAATTATTTCCTCATTCATTTGCTCAAAATGCCCAAACCAACCTTTTTTAATTCTGTTAATTATGCTAAGATCAGCTTAACATTCATTTCTAATATCTTCATTCTTTTCTCTATCATAAATGGATTTACCACACATAACCTAATAGATATCATCTCCACCACATTCAGTCTATTTTCATTCCTTATCTGCCAGCTCCAGGCTTCACTTATTGAGTTAAAATTTTAAATATATATTTCTGAATACTTAAACTGAATTTGTAAAATTAATTAATTACAGAGCGATTGTTGATCAGGAAGTGGTTCAAATATTAATAAAAATATTCTTCGCTCACAGATAAGCGAAACTGCAAAGCTTTCGTTAATTCATTAAAAATAAGTAATTTAATAATTTAACTGGATGTAGAAGAGCGATTGAGAAGAAGTCTCCTTTGGGCTATTTCTGTAAGGTTTATTCATTGTCGCCGATGTTACAATGTACGTTTACTATTTGAGCATTGCCTGAACACTGGACAATCCTTTGAGACAACTTCGTCGGGTAAGCCCAAAGTCACCAGTGGCGACTTGTAAAGGAGGCTTTGTAAACATCCAGATAAATCAACAGATGATGTAGCAAGCGTGTTACTCGATACTACGGACATGGTCTTACAAATATTGAGTACATCAAAAAATCATGTTGAACCTGTATTTTCTATTTCTTCTTCTTCTTCACCCTTCATCTCTCCATTGCTCTCTCTAATATATGTAGGCCTCTTCCACACCCTTCCATCCTTCCTTGTTATTTGCCAGTTGTAGCCATTTCTTCCCCCCCACAGCGGCTATATCGTCGGCCCAATTCTTTTGAGGTCTTCCGATGCCTCTTTTATTCTCCCAAGGTCTCCACTTGTTGCTGGGAGTTCATATTGTAGCATCCTGCCTTGCAACATGCCCTGCCCATTGCCATTAAGCTTCGCTACACGATCCATGATATCCATTACTTTATCTCCGCGCCTAATTTCATAATTTCTAATTTTATCTCTTAGGCTTACGCCAAGCATGGATCTCTCCATGGATCGTTGTGTGCATTTGAGCATTTCTACACTTTTCTTCGTAAGGGCCATAGTCTCCACTCCATATGTCATCACTGGCAGTATGCACTATTCAAAGGCTTTTCTTTTTATGTTGTAACCACTGCACTAACAAACTATTCAATATTTCTGAGTTAGTTTCCGTAAAACACGACTATTACAACACGGACTATTATTAAAGTAAATTTTATCGAATATTAACAATTCATTCGCTTCGATACAATACAAGTCAAATAATATGTGCAATATCATGAGCATGATATCTCCTCTAAATATTAAGGAATTTTTAAAATTAAAAAAAAAATAAAACAAAAAAAATAGAATATTTAAAATATTATTGGAAAAAAATGGCCACCATTTGTAAAAGCCTAATTTTTAAAATTATTTTTTTAATTAATTATAAGAATTTGAATTGAAATCTCTTTCTACAAATCACAGTTTTTAGATTAGGACTTAAAATACAGCTGTACCTTTTTTTTACAAATTGCTGTAAAACTGCACTACCTGCGCGCAGATCGGCTTTCAAATGTGATGCGCCTTTTTAAATTTAGTTATTTTAGTGATAGTAAGTAAAAGTCGCTTTTGTCCATAAATATAAGAAAATTGATGTAACAAACATTTTCAGCCCGTAATTTGGGCAGAGATTTTCCAGTAATCTGTAATCAGTGTATTGAATTACTTCAAATTACAAGGTAACATTTTACACAAAAATTGCGATGAACAAAACACCGCCAAAGGAAGGAAAAAATCAATATTCAAAACGCCGTAGCTCAATATTTCAGCTTGGTGTCGCATAATTCGCTGCTGTTTGCAAGTGCATGTAACGGCGCCATTTCCGGCGAGATTCCTCTCCTCCTCGCGTCCAATAAATTCTCAAAAAGACAATCTGGGGAGCTTTAGAAGCTGACGAGGTCGGGTCGAGGCGGCGTCACCACGAAAGTCATTTGTAACATCTGTAACATCTGCCGGCGGGAGCGGCCGCCCGTAACACGCCGGGATTACTGCGGAGGTAGTCGGTACTTTGGTTCGCCGCAAATACGGCCGTGTGTGTGGTGATCGGCGCTGCGCAGAGTTTCAGTGGTGCACGGCCCGTGAGAATCAAGCGACAGTTTTCCTCTATTGAGGAAATTTTTATGGAATATTACAGGGTTATTTGGAAAACATTAATGACCTCGCAGGACTATGTTCCTGCCTTGATTATGAGGCGAAAATGTTTAATCAGCCATGCAGATATGCGACATCAAAATTTATATTTTTAAAAATATTTCTGATTTTTTTACGTAAACTGTTGGACCATCACTACAGTAACTTATATAGAATATGAAAAATTTATTCCCTTTAATGCAAGTTAAATAAAATATTAAAAGCCTTCTAATTCCAATTGGAATTTCTGCAGGGTTTTCTGATGATATGAGTTACTATAATGATAGTCCAACGTTTTACAAAAAAAGTCAGAAATATTAAAAAAAATACAAACTTTGATGTCGCATATCTGCATAACTATTGATATTAGGTCATGTCTGCATGAAAATTTTCAACTAGTGATCAAAACAGGACTACAGTCCTCCAAGGTTCATAATGTTTTCCGAATAACCCTGTATATACCCACGGTAACAAAGTCAGTTCACAATTCTTCACAGGTAGATATATTCCTGCCTAAATGAGTTGAAATTGTTTTAATATCAATGTCCCGACTTCAATAGTAAAATGTCTTACAAGCAAAATTTCTGACATTATCTACACCCACCCATACCCCATATCTCTCACCTAACCCCCACCAAAGTTGACTTTATGTCTCTTTCTTTTCTCAATGCTTTCTTGATTGTTTGTGATTCTGTTTTTAATTAGTATATTATATTCAACCCTGATGAAGACTCAGCTTTGAGCTGAAACGAGTTGGTAATATCTCAGTAAAGTGATGTCAAACAAAGTGATATTTTATTTAAAAATATTTCTGACAAGTTTTTTAATTTTTATATTACTCTTTTTAAAAAGAAGTTAATTAACAATGTTTGATATAAGATTGAAAATAGAGGACATCGTGCGATTGAGTAGATCCAGATGGAGATTCTGGAGGGATCACGTAGCCAGAATGGATAGTGACAGACTCATGCATACAGCAGCGAATGAAATCCCCTCTGGACGACGCCTACCGGGAAGACCACCGAAAAGATGGAGAGATAGCTGGACCTCGTCATCCCAGGAGGCGTAATTTTCCGTATCACAGATCAACAGATCTACTAAAAGAAAAAAAAGAAGTAGTTTCATGTATGTTACAAAAATATGTTACAGGCAACAAAAACTTTAGATTGATTCGACACGTGTTCCGTGTTCGCATCTCTATTTAAAAAAGCCATAATTCGCGCATACTTTTCGATTCCCACCGCAGCAAACCCGTGACAATATCTATATATATAAATCTGGTAATTAACATCTCAACTATACCAAAAAGTAATGCACGAAATCATGAAGTCACCATCATCAATGGCTCCACAGCCCATTGTGGTCCTTGGCCTCCTCCAGCATTCCTCTTCATCTTCCTCTATCCTGAAATGCACTCCTTCAATCCCTGACGCTTATAGTTCTCACGTCTTGCTGCACTCCATCCAGCCATCGGAGTTGGGGACTACCAACGTTGCGTCTACCTTGGGGTTTTGTGTGGAGAATTTTTTTTGGCATTCTCTCTTCACTCATTCTTTCTACGTGCCCTGCCCATCGCAGCCTTCCTATTTTGATAAATTGTATTATGTTGAGCTCATTGAAAATATTTTAGACCTCTTCATTGTATCGTATTCTCCAAACTCCGTTTATCTGTACTGGACCGAATTTTTTTCTGGGTATTTTCTTTCCAGTACAAGAAGAGACATTTCATCATTTTTATTCAATACCCAGCATTCAGAGCCATACGTTAATACAGAACGTAATAATATCTGATAGATGGTAAATTTTGTTTTCTTTGACAGCATTTGGGTTGCAAGATGTCTTCTCAAACCGTAGTCTGTGTTTGATCTCGGTTGATGTGTCATTTGCATTGGTCACTATTGTTTGTAGGTAGGTGAAATTGTCAATATATTCTATTGTGTGTGAGCCTATGTTGATTGTGATTGGAGCTTGGTTATTCATAACTGTTTTAGTAACAGGCATATATTTAGTCATAAGGCATATATTTAGTAATAAGGTTAAAAAAACTTTATCTAAAGCGAAATCAAGTAATAAAAAAAACGAGCGAGCCTTACAGTAGTTGCATATGATGTAACATTTGACATCTGACATTTAAAAATATCGATTGAATACCAACAGAAATTAACATCAAAATTTTAAAAAGCTAATACATATATATTTATAAATTAGTAAATACAAGTAAAGAAAATGTATGTGTATTAATTTATTATTGATTTTTACCGCACTCGGTAGGTACCGTATATCTACATACGCATTTTGTTTATAAATGTGTTTAGTCAATTATATGTTTTTATTTATTTTCATAGATGGCGGTAGTGTGCCGCCATACATATTGTATGAAAACTTTGAATAAATATTTAAGAATAATCACATAAATAACATAAAATTTGAAAATGTCAATCATTAATGTTAGTTATTGTTTATATTAATGTAAAAAAAAGTATTTATTAGAAAGTTTCGATGATATAAGCCAAAATATCAACGGTTCCTACGTATTATATCGTAACCCACAAATCGACGATTTTGAGTTTTTTGTGTATTTCATATGTATTAAATTATATCTGTAATTCCAAGGAAGAAAATATTTTGCAATAAATAGCGTTATTTTATTATAATTTATTTTTTCTTTCTTGGAATTAAAGATATAATTAAATACATATGAAATACACACAAAACTCAAAATCGTCGACTTGTGGGTTACGATATTATACGTAGGAACCGTAGATATATCAAAGTTACAACACCCACACGCTTGACACCAGCCTTGCAACATATATACAAAATCAGAAGCATTGGTCGGTAGTGTGCGTTATAAACGAAGATTTTTTTCCACCGCGCGTGCTCTGCGCGCGCTCATTAGTTAAATGGCGTCTTATTTCCTGTTACGCGTTTCCGTCCTTTTCACGAAATCACTGCCGCAGGTTGCAGGAAAGCGAGAGGATGTTACACACCAATAAATAATTATTAGGTCTCGCCTTGTCGCTTGTTGTTTCTGAGATCTCTCGCTTCAGAATTATTACGTCAATACGGGACTTAAATATGTTGCGTATAATATAAACCATTCGATACAATATTGACATTACGTTTCACACTGTTTGCAGTCTCGCTCCAGAGTCCCGGCAAATTGACTGCTCTGCGTGTGGAGCACTGAGTGACAGGCCCGCTCACACGCCGTGACGTCGATATTGGAGCCCTTATTGTTATTGCCGTGTTTCGGTCTGTAATCACCCGAGCGTTATCAGACTCGATCTTCTCAAGACAAACAGAAACGGCTCCAAGTTTGATTCACAGGGCAAAGATGATCGGAGGGCAAACATATTTGTTTTCAACCTTTTTCAACCCTCGATAAAAAACATTTATACGTCATCGGAAAATGGATTGACTTTTCAAATTATCTCGCGGTTACCGCTTTTATCAAAGCAAACTAACTAACTAACTAACCATCACGCCGTTTTCCCGCAGGGGCAGGCAGAGAGGATTGAACGCCACATTTTTCTATCCTGGCACACCACTTTTGCTTAGGCCACATTAATACATCTTGTAATATAAGTTCTACGGTTGTTGTTGTATCTGATCATGCCAGGTCTTTCGCGGACGCCCTCTATTTCTGTTACCTTCAACACTCGCCTCATATATTTTCTTAACCATCCTTTCCTCGTTCGTACGTTCCACATGACCGAACCATCTCAGCACTCCTTTCTTTATTCTATCTACCACACTACAGCCAGCATTGCATTCACGTCTAATTTGTTCATTCTTTACTCTATCGACCAAAGATTTTCCACACAAGCGTCTTAGTGACCGCATTTCTACTACATTCAGTCTGCTTTCATTCCTCTTTTGCCAATTCCTTTTTTCAAAGCGACTTGATGATAATGGTTACACGTTTGTTATTATTTGATTCTATTATTACTGAGACACTAACAGAATATTGGATACAAAATAGATTATTTTTTAAAACTCAGAAAACTATCTCAATACCTACATCAACTATTTCTGCGGCAGTAAACTATTTCTGGCTAATGAAGAAGAATTGAAAAAATTAACAATACTCCAAAATAAAGCATTAAGAATTATACTAAAAAGAAGTCGATACACAAGAATCAAAGTGATGCTAGAAGGCTTACAGATAATGACATTTAGACAAATAATTAATTTTAATGTACTTCTATTATAGACAAAATTATAAATGAACACCACAATACCATTGAATTATTAAGTAAAAATAAATAAAAAACCAACATAAACATGACCACTGTACAAGAAAAAAAAAATGAAATAAGATTACCATTCCAAAAGCAAAAAAGATCACAAACTTCTATGATGTTGTATAGTGGGATGAAATTACTATATAACTATATATACATACCAGGGGATACAAGGGATAAAATATGCGATACTTTTAAATAAATGATGATGTACAATAAAAATCAATTAATTGTGTGCCATTTTTTTTATATATTATTCTTTCCTATATAAATTAAAAGTTCATAAAAGACGTTCATTTTTGGGGTGCTCAGCTAGGCGACCCCTTATAAACAAAGCTACATTGTACCGTACATGTTTGACCTATGACCCTTACAACACTACCTTACTATATAAAATTCTTAATAAGAAAACAGGCGCCCTTGTATATCAACAATTTCGGAAGGTCCTATGTCGCATCAAGATTTACGACATCAATTTGGCTATTTCTATGAAGACATTTTTCTATTAACTCACACATAGACGATTTCTTCTTAAAAACAAAAATATTGGACTTATTTAACCTTCGGGTGCTAGATTGAAAATAAGATCAGGGGCCGGAATGGGGTAACAAAGTAACCCCAGTCATATTTGCGTATTCGTGAAGTATAATGGTTGGAAAATATACATAAAAATATAATTAAAGGAGGGCTGCACCGTGGAGACAGTTTTATGAAAAACAATCCCAATTGGAAAAAAATAAAAGAATATGATAAAACATGCAAAGGACTCGCCAGTCCGAAAAATCACTGCCGGTAGGAATCAACTCTCGGAACAAAAAAAAAAAACAAAAAAATTGCATAAGGCCATGGAAACGCACAATTTCTGTGTGAATTTCTGTGTGAACAGTCTGTGGAATACTTTATACTCGTCTTTTTAGAATATTCGCACGTCTGAGATTACACTATTCCACTATTGAACGTCCGGCAGGTACTCTCGTAATGTATTTCGCTGGCCACCCTGAATCGCCGCTTGTCGCTTTTACCGCTCGTAACTTTTATCTCTGCTTTTCACTTCTGTGGAATCGCCGGATTGTCAGTACAAAACTGTTTCGTAGCGCTTATGTCGCTCCTTAAATAGGGAACGCAATTTCGATGAATATATGAGCGACTGGCTTCTAAACCTTTACAGTAATATTTAATTAACTGCAAAATGTCCAGAATGCTGCATAATCTTTGATAACGTGCAATTCTTTCTGACTCTACGTAGAGTCTTGTGACAATAGTTAAATGTGGCTTTTTTTGTAGTTTATCTTTTAGAACTCGGGCTTATTTGATTTTCGTCCTTCAGAGGGTGGATTTAATAAATCCTTTCTCTTACATAACCCTTTCACGTAACATCCGCTTAGAAAATTAATTAAGTCTGTCAAGATCAGCATCTTTGGTATGTAGCTATCGGAAAGTTATTATGTTGATATTGACATGGTCCATGTGATGCTGTACAGATTTCGTATTTTTGTCTATCTACGTATTGTATCTGTGTTGAACTACGCAATGAAAGCACGTGAAACTTTTTGGATAGTATTTCAAATATGTTAAACAATAATACGTAGCTCATGTCTATCACATTATATTGGAAGAACATCTCGCAATTTCAATACTAGAATCAAAGAACATATGAGGTGTCTCAATAACAACAATTTTTCTGAATTTTCAAACCACCTCATGGAAAATAAACATAAATTTGACTAAAAAATAGGGTTGAACATATTAAATACCATTAATAGAGGTTTAAAATTGAATAATTTAGATTTTTTTTACATTAGGGAAGCGGTGATTAATAAAGTCCCTCAAATAAGTATCCAAATCAATTCTTCATACACCCCTTTGTTAAATTTAACTGTCACAAAAGATTTGGAAACACCCACTTGAGACTTTTCCTCGTAGATTCCTGATCGTTCTATAGATAAGTTAGTGCATGCTTGTTTTTGACAAGATTAGCATGCATGTGATAAATATTGGTGAAAAGTTAACAATACTACGGTTGTGATGTATAGTGTCGTGAACATAGTAGTTTAGTGTTGGTCCTGACGAAGAGACGGGTACGTCTCAATACCGGTAGACCTAAAATCTGGAAGTGGTTTATACGAATTCAACTAAGACTCTGTTAAAATACAACGTTATTGACAAACATAACATAGTTGCTTTAACAATATTTTTATATGTGTGTTCTGGGAACACGATTACCGGATTTTGATCACAAAGGGATAATTATTTTTTTTCAATGGCTGTACACTTCATATCGAGCCTTGGCCTCCATCAGTTCTCGTCTCCAACTTCTCCTGTCTCCCGCTGCAGTCCTCCAGTCTGTTACTCGCAGGTTGGTTCACATCCCTTCTGACCTCGTCTTCCCATCGCAGCCAAGGTCTGCCGACTCTTCTTCCACCCGGATGTCCCTCGAGGATCCTGCTGGGCATCCTCTGCACATGTCTCGTCCATCTTAGCCTACTCAGTAGAGCATGAACAGAGAGCTTGGGAGCCTTTAAAATGTTATACAGCTCATCGTTGTACCTAACTCTCCAAGGGGGATTTATCTGGGAAATAGTATGAGCTGGCTTAAGTGATTACATTACACAACGCAACTTTAGGCCAGCTCACACAGGTCATAAGCCCTGGGCCACCTTCATACACGTTTCCCATATAAATAGCTTCGTCTTTGTGAGATTTTTAATATACCTTAATTGAAATTAAATTAATAATAAATTTATTTAAAAATAAACATGGACAACAAATTAAATAAAATAACAATTAATAAATAAATATGAAAAATATGTTTTGCAGTCACGATCTAATTCTCAAATTACAAATTTAATGAAAAATTTATCAGTTTTATTTATGTATTTATTTAATATACATGGCTAAATAGCCTTTTACCTACAATGCACTAATACATAATATTAACAAAACAACATATGTGTGTAAATTATAGAAATAGAATTATACATCATTGTAGAAATAGACAAAAAATAATATATAAAAGAGATATAAAACACATTAATAATATAAAAATTTGAAAACGTTGAACAAAAAGAGTAGAGATATAATACAATAAAACGCGTGAATAATAGAAGCATTTGAAAACATAACATATAGAAGAGTAGAGATATAATTTAATAAAACACATTGTAAAACAATAATGTGTTAATTATAAAACAAAACAAAAGATGACAGTTTGGTATGTTGTTGATTTTTTGATATTAAGATGATATTTTGGTATGTTATTTTTGATGAAATAAATAGACAGTTAGATGATGAAAGGAAAAATAAAATGGCAGGACTGGATATTAAAATATGCCAGGTAGGGTGTATACAAGTTTATTAAAAAATTGTATATTCGAGTTGCTGCAGTTTTCCTCACATGTTGTATAATATATGAGACTCGTCTGACGATGCTGTCGAGAGGAGTACTTCTTGGACTACTTGGTTGAACTTTTTCGCATTTGCATTTCATGAAGAGGAACCCGTAGAAGCTCGCCCGGAGAAGCCAAACTAGTGCTCGTCTATTCGCTTCCGGGCTGCGAGGCATCGTGAAATATGTATTCTAATAATGGTTGGCAGATTTGTTGTGGTATTATTTTTGATCTTTGGTATGACATCGGATATTGGATATCCCAATTATAATAATTTCATTGTCTGTCCGTCTTTCCGTCCATCCGCCTATCTGTCTGTCCATAACTTCAATCGAATTTACGGTTAAAAAAATGAAATGAAACGCGGAGATGGGTTTGAAACCCGGACCAATAGAAATATAACGATGTTTCTACATAGTACATATTTAACTTAGCAAATAAGTCAATCATTTGTACCATAAAAAAGATTATAGGGCGTACAATATATTTTCTTTAGGTAAACTGACTTTATAAACATTTTTTCCGAGACCAGTGACATCTCCGATATGGTGTAGTGGCTAGGATACCTGGCTCTCACCCAGGAGGCTCGGGTTTGGTTCCCGGTACCGGAATAAATTTTTCTCATTTTATTTTGATGTCTATTTTTTTATTTTTTCAATTGATTGAGCAACTTTGTAGATTGACATTTAAAAAAAATTATGTATATTTGATTTAATCTACTTATTATATATTTATTATTTACACCTATATGTTTCGGAAAAATCTTTCCATCGTCAGGTGTTTTATATATGTCAAAATATCAAATTGAATATGTCTTTTGTTTTGCTTTTTTAAATTATTTAAAAAAATATTTTTAAATATTATTGCTGAAGTTATTGATTACACAAAATTATTGGAATATTTGAGAATTGGACTACATAGTAGTTAAATTGAATTGATTATTAATAATATTTTGTTTACTTTTACACGTTTTATTAAACTCTAATGATTCTAAATTATTCAATTTCAGACCAATATTATTTATGTGTAAAATAGAAAGTCCTAAATATTTATCAAAACCGTGATCATTTTCTGATAAATGATTTGCAAATTCATAAAAACCATGATTATTCAGTCATCTCATATGCTCTTTGACTCTTATATAAATTTATTAATAATATTGATTATTAGATTATGTTGCCATCAAAGGATAGTATTGCGTTTAGTTTTACGCACAATTGCCATGGTTTAAAATAGTACCATTGACTGCCGGCAGGGGAAATATAAAAGAAAGTTAAAATATTTTGATAAAAGTCGTTATAATATATTTCATGGGTGTCGACTGTAAATAAGTAAATAATTATTCTTTAGGAACCGGCATGTAAAAGTACCGTCATTTTGACGGGTTACAGCTAGTTATCATTTTAATTCATAATTAAATAATTAGGTACCACCTCCTATCGGAGGTCGGCGATCATTCTGGCGATAACGACTTTATTTTTAGCGAAATTTAAAATAAATTAAATTTTAATAAATATTATTATTAAGTTCTACGGGTTAAGTATTTTTAGGTGTTACCTTTTTTTCAAACAGTCTGATAATGGCCTTACAAGCCGAAACAGCTGTTATACCTAAAAATACTTAACCCGTAGAACTTAATAATAACATTTATTAAAATTTAATTTATTTTAAAATAAATATGGAGTTCTACAAATTAAACACAAAAACCATAAATAAATAGATAACGACTTTATTTACCGCCACATGGAACAACTCAGTCGAGTTACACTTAAACCAGTACCTCAAGTAACGCGGCCATGAGATATGGAGTCTTTCCACGCTTCTTTTAACACTTATACTCCCCGGGATGATGAGATGGTTTTAACTCTATATTGGTCCTTTCATAATATGTCCGAGATGCTCCAGCTTTCTTGTCTTGATAGTCCGTAGAACTTCTCGGTCTTTTTGCATACGCTGGAGGACTTCAACATTTGTCACTCTATCTACCCAGGAACTTTCAATATGCGTTCATAGAACCACACCTCAAAAGCCTCGACCTTGCGAATTAATTCTTGCCTCCAGACCCATATAAGAGAATGGCAAAAATATAACACCAAACCACACGCATTCTAAGTTGCAGGCTTAGGTCACTGTCAGAAAAAAACGGTCTCATTCTGAGAAACGCACTTCTTGCCATCTCTGTTCGAGCTTTTACTTCTTGAGATGGATCCCAGTTCTCGTTCACCCGTGCACCTAAGTTCTTGTGTTGCGTGACACTTTCTATTGGTTATATTTGGCATCAGAAGTGATATGTATATGGGCTTTTACAAAAATACAGAATATAAATTTAAAAGAAATATCATAAGACAGATAAAATAATAATACAGATAAAAGGTACAAATAATAATAGTTAAAGGTAAAATAATAATACAGAAAAACATAAGACAGATAAAATAATAATATAGTTAAAGGTACAAATAATAATAGTTTAAAGGTAAAATAATGATACAGAAAAATTTACTATCCATTTCCATTTCGTTGAGATGTAAGGAATTGTATCAGCTTTATCCTAAACACAGTTATATTATCAGCAAAAATGTCAGCCGCCTCTGCATGTTCATTCCCTAATGAGTGTAATCTGGGAATTACAGAGTTTGCTAATGCATTAGTTCTGACATTTCCACTATAATAGAATAATGCACTGTGTCTTGATGACCTCAATGGGGCGTATAAGTCGATCAGGCTTACAATCTGGGGGCAGTCAATCATGCTGTTTATGATCCTATAAAGAAGTATTAGATCTGTCACTGGTAATTGATTATCAGTGATTAATATAAGCTACGAAAGTCTCACAGAGACGAAGCTGTTTATATGGCTAACTTATTTGTAACTCTTTATAGGGTGGCCACAGAACTAATGACCTGTATTATCAGGTTTAAGTGATTACTTTACACAATGCAAAGTTCACGATTCCACCCTAAGAACACCTACACATTACAGATTTTTTAATTTTAATAAATCTATGTTAACGTATGTTATACATACGTTAACATAGATTTATTAAAAGTGTAAAGTATCGAGGTAATCCTAGTGTTATAAATACACGTATTTACAAATGTATCAAAGAACGTTTAACGTGGTATGAATTTTATATTTCACAGATTTTTTTCATATGTAAATTACACTTGATGTATTGAATAGTCGAAAAACCAAACAACAAAAGCTCTCGCTGAAATAATCGCACGAGGGAGAAAAAATTTGAAAAGACCCGATAAATCATGCAAAGGGTATGATTTTTTTGGCACAGCCCACGCAATATAATCGTGTCATTTTTTATTGGAAGAATGGACGAGATAAAAAAGATAGACTAGAATATTATGTAATATTAAACTTCTAATAAAAATATGTGTTTTCGTTTTCGTAGATAAATTTTATAATTTATTTGTAGATTATATTACAATAGACATTTTAAAAAGCGCTCTCGAAACCAATTTTAAATACGAAGAAAAAACATTATCACCTGTAAAAGAGAATAATTTAAGAGTCGTATATTTTTTTATATATATTACATTATACGTGAGGTATAAAAGCGAAGGCAGCAATATTCAAAAAAATTAAAAAATGTTTTGAATGCAGTCACCGAGATTACTTATTTATAATGTACTAAATTCTAGATTTTATGTATATATCATTTCCAAAATTATTTTTTTTTATATTGAAATTTCTTTATTGAAAATAAAAATGTTACACACATTTTACATTCAATATTACATTTTTTTTAATACATGTTTAACTGTCCCCAGTAAAGTAATACTTGTGTTTGGGGAAAGGAGTATGATACATAAGAGCATGAATGAATAAGTATATATAAGATAATAATGAACAGTATAACAACAAACATCATAAGATAAATATTAGTGACTCAAGTATACTGATTTTTTCGGAGTATCGTTTTTTTTTATAATTCTAACTATTTTTTGTTTTAATTATGTATATTCTATTTGTTTTATGTGTTTCTTGAATTTTGTATAGTGTTATTCAGTTATAATATTCGTTGGTAAGTTATTAAAATATTTGACACCTAGATATGTGTAATGGTGTTGTGTGACTGTTTTGTCATATTTAAGAATGTTTAAGCATCCTTTTATTTGCGCTCTTTGACTATGACTATGAGTATTATGAGTTTATGGTGTATTTATATTTTGTTAAGTGAATGTTTCTTTATGTATTTGTAAAATTGAGGTGTTTTTGTGTAATCTGTCTAATGTTGGTACATTAATTTCTTTAAAAAGTAAATCTTACCTTTTCCGTTTTTGTATCCTATAAAATCTTGAATTCAGTACATCATTAATTAGTACCTAATCTTCGATGTTTTTTTTTATACCCCACATATGTGAGGTACAAAAGAAAAGACAACAATATAAAAAAATATTGAATGCAGTCAGTCGTCGAGGATTAATAATTATGAATATACGGAATTCGATATTTTATAGAAGATGTAGCGGGAACATGATTTTGAAATGGATAGATACATAAAATCTATAATTCAGTACTAGTGATCCTCGGTGGCTGCATTCAACATATTTTTTAGTTTTTTGGATATTGCTGCTTTTGCTTTTATATCCCACATACGGAGTATTACCACAGTATACCCAGAACAGTAGTTTATCTCCGGCCTGTCGGCGAGTTATTAGCCTACTAATGCGTTGACACTAGGGTTCTCACTTTACTCGTAGCGTCTGAGATTCCGACGCATAAGGTAGACACGAAACCCGAAAATTTCTGTAATTAGTATACCTAGTTTCTGCACTTAAATTGCAAGAACGCTGATTAACATCAACGCAGACTTTTAAAAACTCACAGTCTTTGTGATAATCAACACACCTTTTTAGTAAAGCACCACAAACATAAAAAAAATTTTTCAGGAAGCGCATTTTTTTTCTAAAGCGGCGGCTGCGAGCGCGAATGGCACCGAAGGCACGGCCCTTACTGCCGCCGCCTTGTGCCCCCATATTCTATGTCACGCCGAGCACGCACGCACACATTCTAATGGGTAGCGGCCAGTTTGTATGAAGGCGTATTACTGTTCTTAGTATACTGTGGTTTTATGTTACATAAATAACAAGTTTTTTTTAAATTTACTTACTTCTGGTGGCCATATAACTCCTATAACGCTCTAGTCTCCTGGATGATGCCTCTCCACTTCTTTCGACTAATTACCTTCTGCTCCCATCCCTTCTTTTCCAGATCAGCCAATAGATTTTCTATGAGGCGCTGTTGTTGATCTGCCCAGCGGCCTTTTCCCAGTTGAAGACCTCATGGCAAGAAGTTGTTAACTAACATTTTTGTCAAAAAATGAGTTAATAAGCCGTCTAAACTAAATATTGTACGCTCTTTCCATTGAAAATAAGTTCAGAACTTAAACATAATTAGAACATATTCAAATCATAGGGATGAACATGTTAACTACACTTTTTCTTAAAAATCAAATCAGTTACTAATGGAAAGAACATGTTATCTTCAATAATAACATGTTCATGCCATCATTCTGAAATTAACACGCCTTTTAATTTTATTGGAATATTTATGATTGATATAAATTTTTCTCTTGCAGTACTGTCATATATTTGTTTTTACCTGAAGACTATTATAATATGTACTTATATATTATTTTTCAATATTTTTAAATGGTACATAACATGTTTCGTATTATTAATTAACATGCCAGGTATTTTGTAATTTTGGATAATGGATGGTAAAAACGGATAGCATTTGAAGGGTTGTTTGATGTTCGTGTATAACCAATTTTAAAAAGTGTTATTCTATGAAAAATGAGTTCCAGAGGCGAAAAAATGGTTGTTAACAACATTTTTTAGGGAAAATTAGTATTTTTTCATTTTTTTGTGCATAAATGCGTTTTTTTACTTTGTAAATAGTTTTTTGATGTTTTAATGATATAAATCAATAAAAATTAATCTTGAATTAGCAATAAAACATATTTTTCAAAGGCAAAATGCAAATGTCTAATTATCTCAAAATGACTTGAATGTTAGTTAACAACTTCTTGCCATGGGGTCTTCAGTTGGTATATCCTCGTATAAAGGCTCTGAGCTCCTTGCCCGACCTACATGTCCTATTAAAACTAGTCGGCTAGATTTGATGGGGATATTTATTTTATATCTTACATATGTAAAACGGCACGTTTTTTTTGTGTAATAATAAAATAACACCTCATCGTCATCATCACCCTTGGCACTACAACCCTTGCTGGGTCTTGGCCTCCTCAAGAATTTTCCTCCACTCATCTCGGTTTACTACCATAATAATAATAATCAATAAAAAAATAAATAAAAATAACACCTAAGATGTCTTAATATCTTTTATACCTATATTTTTGTTGTTGTATTATTACTATTTTCCGTATTTTGTATAATTTGATTCAAACTAGAATATTTAGACTATTAAATTGTTAATTATAACTGCTGCAGAACAGGCTTCACCTAATGAGGCATTATAAGTTTAATGTAAGTGGTTTTTTGACAATACGTAAATAAATAAATAATAATAATAATTTCTCAGAATTCTCAAACCATGTATTGGAGACAGGCCACACATTTAAAAAGGAAACGTCATCAGAAAGTTTACATACAAATAATGGAGGGCTTAGGCTAGAGTATTTAGAAATGTTAAAAAGAAAAAGTCCCTCAATACCAAATCTAACATAATTAGCAACCAATTAAATTAAATTTAACGAAAAATCCATCATTCTATATTATATTCTCCCATTTCAATGTATCACAGTCAAACTTCACCCCTTTCTCCCACTACAAATGAGTCCATAACTCCACCTAACACTTGACTCTTACAAATTTAATTCATGGATGTTATTTTGCGTCCGTCCTGATGAAGATACCGTAGAGTATTTAGTAGAGATACCGGAGACGTTTAAAAACCATCAGTGTGGTTTATAGGAAGTTTGTAAGTTTTCTCAGATTAATAATTACATCCAATCACCGACTAAAATTAAAAAAATTGAAATCGGAACATTTTTTCATATTAATATTGATACATATCGGAGCTACGTAGGCACTTTTAATGTTCAATCATAATTTAAAATCATTTATTTTAATCGAAATAATGACCAAATATCGTCGAAAATGATTTAATAATGTATGATCACCCACTTTACGTAGATGTTAAAAGTTTCAGAGCTATAGCTAGTCGGGAAGGTGGTGAAAAATCAATTATAAGATTCCGCCACAACAACAACAAACAAACAGATAAAGAGAGTTAATTAAAAGCATGTAAAAAAAGTTTTATTTTGTGTTAAGATATGTGAATTTGCCCCCTTTCTGTATTGTGTCGCCATTGACCATCACGTCATATTTCTAGATGTGGACATCCACTTGGTCTTTTGCGTGTTGATTTTTAGGCCAATTTGTGATGCTGTGCTTTTAATAGTCGAATAGATAGTTTCTAGAATGATCTAGCTCAAATATAACCAAATATTTTGTGGATTATATCGAGTTCAGCTGCACACCGTGTCTGGTTTTTGGACCTTGCAACATTTTTCCTTGTTTCTAATTTGCTAATCGTAATATTAATGGGGTGGTACCATCAATGTAAAGATTTTAAAAATAAATAAATCAATTAAAAGAAATACGAAATTTGATTTTTCTCTGTTTGTTTTATAAATATAAATTCAATGATTTTTATTCAATGGAGTTCTCAAAAAGGAAATGTATTTTAATTTAGAATAACCTACGTGACTATATTAACGAATTACAGAAAATTGTATGGGTTGTGAATATTTTACGAATTACTAAGAATTCTTTTAAAAATATCGTCATTGACTGATTTTACTCCCCTAAATAAATGATCCGAGTTCTTTTTAGCATTCTATTTACACTTTATAATAAACTAGCTGTTCGTACCCGGCGTTGCACGGGTTAAGGATTAAGTTGAAAATAAATTTTTGGGAGGAAACAAAGGTTTGATTCGAAAGAGAAAAGGCAAAAGGGGGGAGGGAGGAAATATGGCCTATGTTACCCGCTGAGTCCTTAAGAATAAGTTTCCAAATTTCGAGTCCAATCGGTCAAACGCTACAGATTTTCATCGAAAATATATCAGAAGTAGGGGAAGGGGTATGAGAGTAGGAAGGAAATATCGCCTATGTTACCCGCTGTGTCCTAAAGAATAAGTTTCCAAATTTTGAGTCCTATCGGTCAAACGGTACAGATTTGCATCGAAAATATGTCAGGAGGAGGGGAATAGGGGAAATTTCCCCCCTATTCACTATGAGAATAGGGGGGAAATATCGCCTATGTTACCCGCCGGGTCCCAAAGCATAAGTATGCAAAATTTGAATCGAATCGGACAAACGGTGTGGATTTGTATAGAGAACAGACAGACATACATACAGACAGACAGACAGACAACCAGACAGACAGACAGACATTGAGTTTTATAGGTTTTATCTTTTTGTTAGGGCGGTTAAGATTATATTTTTATTGATATGATGTTGTCATCAGTATTTTTAAATATGATCTTTTAATGCCATGCGAGTTTTTTTTATAATTATTACATTCAAAATAATTAATACACGCGACAACGGGACATCTTTTTTATTGCAAACACCGTGCGCGTGTACCCGGAATCGCGGCTGCGAGCAGAGTGCCCGGCCGGCCGGCTCGTTGCAAGTACATACCTTGCTACTCCGCAACGAGCCGCGCGGCGTCACTCGCGCCACACGCGGATTCCATATATACTACAATAATGTAATACCGAAAATATTTAATAAACTTCCACGCAATTTTATAAAAGACAATATTTGAAAAGGCCCAAACGATAAATTAATGGAATTACTAATAACTAGAAAAGATGTATACTGATTGAGTGCGGTATCTGGTAACATTTTTATTAATAATTCTTATTCTTCTTCTTTTTCCTTTTAATAGACCTATGCGGTCTGATCTCCAGAAGATAGTGCCTCCTGTGAGGTAGATTCTCAGCTGTCCCTTCATCTTTTGGGAGGTCTTCCGCAAGGTTGGGTTTCGTGAAACTGACATGTAGTGCGATATGATGGAGTCTGGCGCTGTCCATTCTTTGGACATGACTATACCAGTTCCTCCTTCGCTGTCTACACCATCGTACAATATCCTATCTTCACTATCCCTCTTATTCTTGTGTTCCTCACGTGATCCCTCAGGGTCTTGCCTGCTATAATTCTCAATGTCTTCATCTCGGAAGTCCTCAATGTTTGTTTAGTCCTATTTGAGTCCGCCCTTGCTTCAAAGCCGTATGTCATTATTGGTCTTACGCACGCATTATAGTAATAACGATCATTACTTTATTTGTTTCGTTTTTCTTTATGTATATAAACCAAAACAAAAACTATTAACAAGCTGGTCTCGCGGTTCGTGGGTTTTTCTTTTGAAAAATCAATGAATTGAATAAAATAAAAAATCATAATAAGTGATTCAACTATTGAAAAGCTGTCTGTCTTTCAATGGAGCGGTACTTGGGTATTGTCATTGCGCGTTTCTGATTTAGGATATTCGGCTCTGCAGACTTGGCATCCAACCAACGTCCATGGCCGGGAATAATAATATCAGAAACTCCAGCAAATTACCAACCGAGACTGGAACTGATCGATAGGGGGGTAGTTGGTGAGCGATACCCACCCCGATGGCAATAAATAGTTGGTGTCAAGCAGTGAGATCGGAGGAGCGTTAATCATGTTTTTCTAACATGATGTGGGTAGGACCAGAACGGCTATAACCCAAATCAAACAAATGATTGATTGTACAACTCTATCACTTTAGGGAAAGCAAAATTACCAGGGGCGCAGCGCCGCTCAGTTTGTCGGTGCCAGTACGAAAAAAGCATGCGATCTTCTGGTCTATGGGGTATTATGCCATGTTTTACCTGTATGGCCGTGCTGACGTGCTGTTTGACAACATTGGCTTGCTTTCAACATGGTATTGCAAGTCAGTACTTAACCACAACACCGACACTCACAACAACACATCAGCTCTGATGATGAACCCCATGGGATGTCGGCCATCCGTTATGTTTTTTCATTTTCATATTGAAGATTTTGACCAAACGCGCTGAATTTCGACGGTAATATTCTCTATGTGTATGCGCGCGTGTATTGTTGCCATTTTTACTAAAAATTTTAGCATTTTTCGTGGACTTAGTGAGAAAATTTGCGTTATGTGTTTTTGACATACTTGCAGATTTTGACCAAACGGGATGACACAAACTAGAAGATTCTGCGAGGCCGTTAAAACCTTTCTAATTTGAGACATTCTCTTATTTGAGTATTTCTGATTCTGTCCCTTCTGGTAAATCCTACTATTCCTCGTAGAAATCCCATCTCGGCGGCCTATAGTCTTGAGCGGGTTCTTTCGATCAAGATCCAGTGCTCGTGGTCGTACACTAGGGTTGGCCTGAAAACTGATTTGAATACTGCCAACTTTGCTCGCTGGCTGAGCTCCACTTTTCTAAGTACGGGATAATACGGGGATCGAGCTACCTGGCTTGCGGCTCCTATCCTCCTAACCAATTCGCTTTCTTACTTTCCATCCTGAGATGTTATTATATGATGAGCTATAAAAAGAAAAAACATGCTTACTTCTCTATGTCCAAATGTCCACCATTAACGCTACCGGATGGAGCAAATAATTATGTGATATAACAAATCAAGAAAAATACGCAATTCTCTATAGATCCACGGGACATCATTCATCACATTCGACACATTCATCACAAACGCTATCAGATGGCGCGAATAATAGATGATGAGGCGTAAAAACCAAATTTTTTCTGTGTAACTATGTCCGTTACTAATGCTACGCTACGCTGGCGCTGTTTGTGATAGTACGTCATTTTTTAAGGTTCATAAATAACTTGTATTTAATATTATTATATTTAAGGAATTTTGTTCCTTCTAATCAATTGTAACACTTTGTTTTCTTAACAGTTTTGATGTAAAGTACCACAAATTTATCTCTTTTGCGCCGCGTTAATACCACGAGAAGGCTTCGTGTTCACATTAACGCCTTAAGTAGTGCCTTAAAAACTCTTATAATACCTCCCCTCTGTGATGTGCTTTGCTGTTTGATGCCTACCTTACTCAAAAAAGGGTGTTATATTTTAACTCCCTTACTGTGCAAAACGAATGCCTCGATCATACTAACCAACAAAACAAAGAAGATCGTAAAAATAAAAAAAAAGAAATTTTAAATACCTCTCATATAAATTCATAAAAAAAATTAAGATTTTGTTAATTAGTAAAAATGTACTGACGAAGGGACCATTAGCCCTGAAACATGTTGATATTTTTTTTAAATATACATGGTGTAATAGAGCTAGTCCACAGTACTTTACAGGTGGATCCTGCCTTGATTATGAGTCGAAAATGTTCAAGCAACCATGACCTAATATTAATAGTTAAGAAGATATGCAACATCAAAGATTTGAAAAAAAATATTTTCGACTTATTTTTTTAGAAAACGTTGAAAAATCATTCCGGTAGTTCATAGCTAATATGAAAAATTCATTTTCTTTAATACAAGTCAAATAAAATGATTGAAACCTTCGATTTTTTCAAGACTTTTTTATTTTGCTTAACTTTTATGAAACGAATGAATTTTTATATTAGATATAAGTTTATTTAATGATACTTCAACGTTTTTTGTAAAAAAGGAGTCAGAAATATTGAAAAAAATGCAAACTTTACGTCGCATATCTTCGTAACTATTGATATTAGGTCATGGTTGCTTGAAAATTTTTGATTCATAATTTAAGCCGAAACTACCTGTGAAGTATTGTGGATCTGCTTTGCTACACATATATATTTTTAAAATAATTCTACTCGTTTTATTTGTAAGTGAGGTGGTTTAAATCTGAATTTTAACAGTTATAAACAAACTTTGAAAACCGGATTACAAAATTAAAAAAAACCATTTTCAAATTGAGCAAATTTAGTAGTAGAATCGGTTTTTCGAACCCGGTTTTTAAAAACGGTCTAGTCCTATTTGATTTATTTTTGACTATTATTCTCGTCAGGGGACCTTTTCGGCTCCAGGCTCGCGGGCCTTTGCTCAGACTTTACTACGCCACTGGATACCGTTCGCGGACATTTGACACAGAATTTATCTTATTCATTTGTAGACAAAGTTTGTTTTGAGATACCTTCAACCCTTTGACAGCTGCCACCCCGAGACGTCCGTGTCTGAGGGAGGTTCCGTACTCTTGGCGGGCGGGCGATTCTCGGTAACAATTTGATATTCGCAATGATTATTTTTTGAAACTTCCCAGAAGTAATTATGTAATGTTTTTGAAATCAAATTCCGACAGGGAAAAGATGGACGTAAAACATTCAACGGAAGTTCCGAGAAATTTTCTGTTTGCCTCGAAATAATCTTCTAAAGTAATATAAATAATTCTGAAATAATGCTTTGTGCTTCTTAATTTATGTTCTATCAATTCAAGCATAAGCGTGGTGATATTGATTGAAAAGCGTGTTTTGATTGCGTGCTTTTGTTTATTTCATACCGGAGAGAAGCTTCGGTAGCAATTGAAGACGTACAAGTAAAGAGCGTAGCAAGGCCGGCATAATTGCTTAAATAAATAAGTAAATGAAAATAATAATAACTAAATTCTTTCTGTTTCGAAAAAACTATGTAAAAATTATTTTATATTTTTGTCGTTTAAAGCTTGTTATCTATAGCTTTGTGGTTGGACATAATTTTGAATTATAAAAACTAACAAACTTTGTACAAACCAAATTGATTGTTCTTAAAAGTTTACCGGTTTCGAAACCACTATAATTTCGTCAGAATGGACGCAAGATGGCTTAATTATTGATAAGTTTAGTTACAATAACTACAATAACTAGCGTACATCCTGACAAAAGTACAGTGGTATCAAAACCGGTAGACGTTTAAAAACAATTATTGTGGTTTATGCAAAGTTTTTTTTAGTTTTTTTTAATAAATTCATTAATTCAGTTAAATTAATAAAAAATACAATAAAAGCGAGGATAGGTACTGACCTTATTACTTCTCATTTCTGAGAGGTGATTGATAATAATACACAACGCAAAATAATGTATAGGTAAACATATTCAAAGCATATACAAGTTTTTAATAACGGTTTCACAGAAAATTACAGATAGATCATAAAACCCATAATATAATGTTTGGAAGGCATTTGCTTTTAAAAATATAAGAAAAAATACTTCATACATTAGCTAACAAAAAGCGACACAATTTTAAAATGATAATGTTTAAACAAATATTGCTCGAAACTAAGCGAAAATAAACAAAATAAATAGCTACATTGCTGAAAAATCAAGCAAGACGTGAATCTAGCAGTTAACAAAAATATTTATTAGCCCTTAATTAATTCTGGATTGTTACAAAGTCTAATAGGGGTATATATTTTTTTTAATAAAATAAAATATATGCTTTAAGTAATACAAGTAGTAAATATAGTCCGTCCGTCCGTCCGTCTGTCTGTCTGTCCCCGTAACTTCGTGTAACGTCCGTAATTTTATTCGAATTTACGGATAAAAAAACTAAATTAAGCGGCCGGAAATCGGGCTTGAACCCAGGGCCAGTAGACCCGAACCGGCCGCTCAACGCTTGTTGCTACGGCCACCTCTCCCTAGAGCGCCAAAAGGATATATAATAGGGCTTAGCAAAAACGCGAACCAATGTTATATAAATAAAAATCAATTGATATCATAATCATAGTTATTAATAACTTATTTTAATTTTAATATTGTATACATAAGTGAAAGGTACTGAGATCAATACCGAATAAAATCTTTTTGATTCTTAAAGCAGTTGTATGAATCATAGAACATTGTGTATCTAAGTTGTACGTTCGTTTATGCACGATAAATGTCACAAAAAAATCACGAGTAATTTCTTTCAGCGTATCTGTGTGTGTATGTAACAATATTTAATAACAAACATTCAAGCTGAAATTCAAACATAAACATTTACAATAGTCTTGTTTGAATCTCACGTTCATTCGACAACGGTAACTGTGTCATTGGTTCAACGTTCCGTATCGCCGTGATTCAATACAAAGAACAATGCCTAATAATTTTCTAGTTTTTGTCATACAAAATATTCATCACTTTTAATACAATGAATTTGAAGTACATCAGAAAAATAATATTTTGGACGCTTAATAGTCGCATGGATCAGAATACTTCTAACTATTCTACATGTTTCCTCTAAAATATTAAAAAAATTATTTGGCAATGCAGTATATTATAATGAAAATGTCTTCAAAATGTTTTTATATTATGTACCTACTTGTTTATTTACTGAATAACATTGTGTTTTTGTTCATTATTTTATGTGAGTAAGAACCCGCTAATTTATAGGTATTTTAACTATTGAAAAATTTTGAATGAAGAATTGTTTGGAACAGACATGATATTTGTAATTTTATATTTTGTTTTGCAAAAATAAATGTCGAGAAGCGGGAGCATTTTATTAGCATTATTCGGATGAGTTGGTCAGAGAGCATAGCGTATATAGTAATTTTTCGAATCAGTAATACATAGCTTCGTGCCAGTTTTTTAATCTTTATTCCTTTTGGTCGCTATTTTTGAAGAATTTTTCCTTGGTCGCTCAATTTATAATTCCATTTCGTGTTTTACTAATCCTCATTTCGAACGATAAAAGAATCAGTGTATTTAAGTTACCGGCAAAGGTGGAGTTTATGATCGTCGTATTTTATTTACGATTTGCCGGTGGTTCCAGCCAGGGTCCGTGAAGAGATTTGAGAGTCGTGTAGACATTGATCAGTCTCTTTTCCCGGGGCTGGGACGAACACTGCACTTAAGAAATCTCCCTTTTAATTTTGGTATTTAGCTGGCATATATATTGTCACGTGTCACGCTAGAGAGAAATTAATGAAAATACTGGGATTAATTAGCTATTTATTAATTAATGATTGATTAACGATTTAATGTACAAAGTCACTTAAAACCAATTACACTTAACGCTTTCTTTTTTTCTTGAATCTACACCATTTCGCAATATATAACTCATAGATAGACACTTGATTATTGCTGGGTAACATGTTTTATCACTTGCTAGAATATTCCGTTCTCGCACGTATTATTTATTGCTCATGAATTTCGGTAATAAGGTACTTCGCTTTATTTATCGCTTCGAAATTCAGGACTGGGTATCGTCTAACGGCTCGCGCGTACTTCGCACTGAGTTCACCTGTCAAACACATCAACAACTGCGCCGCGGCCGGCGCCGTATTTATACCCAAAAATTCTAATAATTTCGTACTTTATAGAAAGTTCTCGTTGCTTCTCGGTGGAACCAGGCATTTCTATTCGTTAATAGACGTTTCCCGAAGGTTGCAGATTACCCTAGATTATTATAGGCCGTTCTCGATTCTTCGATAATGTTGTGACAAGTAACATAGGGGTTCGGACAGTGCGTAAATTGTTTTTAGCATCTCTTTACAGAATTGCAATTGGTTAATTTTAATTTTGGGATGTTATCGATTAATATGGCAGTTACGTTGTGGTACAACATGATTATTTCAATTGCTCTAGCGAAATGCATTTATATTTTATTAAGGGTATTAATGTGAACATATAAAGTATCTGCAAAAATATCAGCTCAACGTCAAAGTCAGCACAATATATATTGTATGTACAACACATTCTTGTGATGGGAGAGAAGTATAGAGCGTACAGTATATGGAAAAGTGCGGTCGAAGATGGGTGCGTTCAGTTAAACCAGGTCCTGTTCATAAAGATCGAACAATGGAGAAGAAGGACCCACCACACACGCAAGGCCACATACGCCACCCACGTTCGGCATTTTTTAAATGCTAAAGTGGCCGTACTCACCGCCCCGATGACACTCATGTGTATGCAAGTGGAACGGGGAGGCGTCCACACAAAACCTCTTCTCTGCCTCCAAGGCGCAGGGAAAAATGACAATTGGTACACATTTATCATATATTAATTGGGAATTACAAGTAACATATGTACAAGAAATGCTACAGTTTAAGTATAAGTATGCACAAAGTCCATAATGTACATAGTAATAAGCATAAAGATAAAAACATAACATGTAGATATACAACTAAGGAGCCAGAATAATAAAAATTAATACAGAGTTGCACCTTAGAGACAGTTATTAGAGTAATGCACTCCTTTCAGGGAAAAATTAAAATAAAATTACAAGCACAAACATTGAGGGACTCGCCAGTCCGGAGATCCACTGCCGGCAGATACAACCACGGTAATGATACTAACTAATTAAGTTACGTCTATAGAAATTTCGCCATAACGGAAATCGAACAGTAATCATATTTAAACACTCATGTCATAAAATTATATTTCCAAGAAAGCCAACATTATAACCACGATTTTTTTCCATATTAATGGACTATACATGTAAAAATAACCTACCCTCTATGTAAGTCCTGGTAGCACGCACTGACAGTAGGTCTTAGCCTTAAGAAATTGGGAAATTTTTTCCTTGAGGATATATTCTATATTTATTAGTGTAGGTACATAATAATTTATCTTTACTCTAGAATTTTCCTTCTTTAAAAGAACCACAATTTTCATCAAAATCACCGACATATAATACTGTTATAGTAAGTTCGCGCGCGGACAAAGCGTTTATGAAGCAAGGTTGGAGATTTTCTCGAAAGTCAATATCAGAATTTACGAACATTAAGGGTGTGACGGCGCCCACCCTTATACTTTATGTATAAACTTTGAGAAACGTCGCATCTTATTGACGAAAAAGGCTTTTATCCCGGTGCTCGGGTCGAGTTTTCAGACTCACTAAGTGTCTATACTTTGGTATTCTTTCGACATAATCTAATATAAAAGTTTACTGTCAACTTTCCAACGTAGAGAGTAGAGTATCTAGCATTCTGTTAAATTCTTTTCATTGTTTCTGAAAACAATTAAGCGGTTACTTCACCTGCACATTTAGATTTTTTTGCTATATGTGGGGTATAAAAGCAAAGGCAGCAATATTAAAAAAAATATTTGATTGCGGTCACCGAGAATTACTAATTTGAAATATACAGAATCCTAGATTTTATGTACCTATCTCTATTTCCTATAAATTTTAATGCTATGTTTTCTATAAAATCTTGAATTCAGTACATTATAAATTACCCTCGATGACTGCATTAATTTTTTTTTTGAATATTGCTACCTTTGCTTTTATACCCCACATATCGTATAGCTTAAAGGACTTAAAATAAATTTCATTCAAAATCCCCGGTGACAGTCTGTGTCCGTCTGTATGACCGCTCCAATCTCTCTCTCAGAACCACTGAACAGATTAGTATGAAATTTTTACTGTTATGATCTGTATTTCTACAGAAAGGTTTTTGTCTATTAAAAATTACCCTAGCACATGTAGGAGCTGAGCATTAAAGGTATTTGTGAATCAAATCGGAAAAAAATTTGCCGCTTGAGCGCTCTCATGAAAACGCTGCCTAATCCGTTAGAGATACAAAATAATTGTGTATGAAAAAATTGTGTTAAATTAATTGATCTACAAAAAAAATAGGGAAAACTGTTATGTGTCTTTTAAGGATAACTTACAAAAACGATTTTTGTATACAAAATTTCATCATAAAGAAATGTGATAAACCTCTATCAAATATAATTATTTTATTTTCTCAATTTATTAATTTAAGTGCATCACTATAAAAAAAAACTGTACCGGGCAAAGCCGGGCCGGATCGTTAGTATGAAATGAGGAAAAAATAAGGACTTAAAATAAGACTTATTCGATAATTCCCAAAAGTAATTAATCAATCACGCTATAGCAATTAGAAACTAGCGTATTAGATTAATAATTAAACGAATTTTATTATTTCTTAACATTTTCTCAAAACTCCCTCTTTTAGACTGTTTGATTAGGCTGATTTCGTGAAAATTTAGCGTACATCTTACCAATAACATAATCTACGATGTATAAAAGTAGTAAAAAAAAATTTCTGACTGGTTATGATGTTTATCCAATAGCAATTTCGAGAAGGGAATAAAATTTATTTTTTAATCTTCTCTCTGGCAAGTATTTAAATAAGAGTCATCTTTAAAAAAACATCGATGAGAGTGGCAGTGTTACGGGAAGACTTTCATCTGATTAAAGCCTCCTCGCCTCACCTCCCCGTAGTACTTTGAAGCTTTGGTTATGTTGCAATGCAAAGATGCAGTGGAGATGCTGTTGATAGAAGATCAAGTCGAGAAAATATTAGCTCACTTCAAGGAGTACCTTAATAATAGTTCATGTATTTATTTAATTTCTATATTTCAATTAAATTTCACATTTTCTCTATTTTATTACAAATTTTAATATTCATTTGTTTAAATTTTCAAAGCATGAAAGCTCTTTGTATCTTTACATTATATAAAATTTAAAATAAAACAAAATACTTAGTTTTACACCATTTAATTTAATTATTATTTAGATTTTTATTTAAATTATTATTTATTATAGATTGTATATAATTGATAGATTGTAAGAGTATTATTGTATTATTATAGATTACATTCGAACGTAGAAAAAAGATTAAAATGTAAAAGATTAGTTAATATATAAGTATAACATTAACTGACTTAGAAATAATAAAAAATTAACATTTCTGGAAATCATCAGATATTATTAAACTATTAGAAAATAATCATTCTCATTTCTACTCCCGCGTATTTATTTATTTGTTTAAATATTATCACAATAACACTTTTTATTAATTTAGCATATAACGCCTCACTAGGTGAAACCTGTTCTGGGGAAGTTATATTTCCCAATTTAATAGTTTTCTTATTCAAGGTCAAATCACAATCATACACTGTAAGATAACGAGTTATAACACAAAAATAATAATAACTTTAGAGATTGATTTAAAAACTTACAAGAAAAAAGAGGTAGATAAAATAACCAGGTAGTTAACAAGATAGGTAGGGGATAAATGCAGAATAGGGCGTTGGGAGTTCTATGAAATATTAACAAATTTTTTCGGTATAATTGAGTGCCCTGAATCCAAAAATGTCATAAAGTAATATCGCACTCTTATATTTATTTATACTAAACGAGTAATTCCAATTTAAAAATCGCAATTTTTTTCTTAGTAAGTTGACAGATGATCGATTTTAACCATTTTATCTATACGATAAGTGAACTATAGACAACATGATATTTTTGTCAAAGATAAAAGTAGGTAATATAAGGCAATAAAACATGCTGCATTACAAACACGGTTTTAAATAATAATAATAATAATTGGATAACTTATATAGCGCCGTTTTCGCGAATACTCACCTCAAGGGCGCTTTAAAAATAAAAATTAATTGAATAAGTAATTCTATTAAATAATGTTTTCACTAAATATTTAATAAATTATGCACTCAATTACAAAATAAAAGTGACGTAACATAACGAGACCTAAAAATAAATTTGCAATAACATTAAATAACCAAACTTTACCTAACCTAACCCATAAATTTATAATTAAATTAAATAACCAAACCTAACCTTACCTAACCTATAAATTTGTAATAAAATTAAACAACAAAACCAAACCTAACCTAACCTATAAATTTGTAATTAAAATAAACAACTAAACCTAACCTAATCTTACTTGTAATTAAATTAAATAACCTATAAACTTGTAATTAAATTAAACAACCAAACCTTGTAATTAAATTAAACAACCAAACCTAACCTAACCTAACTTATAAATTTGTAATTAAATTAAACAACCAATCCTAACCTAACTTAACCTATAAATTTGTAATTAAATTAAACAACCAAACCTAACCTTACCTAACCTATATACTTGTAATTAAATTAAATAACCAAACCTAACCTAACCCAACGGCCCTATTCTACATATATCCCCTACCTAGATAGGTAGATACAAAATAATAATATAAAAGATTGATTCAATAACAAGAATAAAGACGTAGTAGATGAAATAACATAAATAAAAATATATATTCAACAGTAAAATTTAGTATGGTAGATACAACAACTACAATAAAAGGTAGATACAATAAATAAACAGTTCTGAGCCAGACTATCTTAAGGACTTAAATAAATAAGCAATCAGTGACAGATAAAAGTCAGTAAACAATCTTGACTCGTAATTTTTATAGTGCTGTCAACAAAGTATCAGACACTTCGAGTCTAACTTGCCATCTCGCAATTTATATAATATTTTATCCAATACAGTAAAATAAAAAATAAAAAATATTGAATCGATATTCGAGAGGGAAAATGAGAGGCAATTGCCGGAATTTCTACTCCGCTCGCATTATCGGCTCTGCTCAAAGCCTTCGCCCAAATATTTGTTTCGTAATTAGTGGTTTTCCCATGCTTTCAAAATACGAAAGCAAACAGGTATAAAGCCCGCGTGAAAAGTTTATTTGTTCCAGCTGAAGGGTCCTTCGAGCCTCCCTACCGCCATGCTAATATAATTTTATTTACTCCCTTCGATCCTTTGTTTTCATATTTTTCATGGGGTGAAATTATTATTCAATTATTACAATAAACTGATCGCATACTTTCACGTACCGCGCATATATCCATTCAACACAAACTTATTTGTTCGTTGATTGTAAATAAATATGAATGATTGTTTAAACAAAAAAAATGGATGAACACGGAATACTTTTTACCGATTTCAAAATAAGCTCGCCTATTATATGGATCACTAGGTACCTGTCTAGTAATCCAGTGACCAGCAACAACGTTATGTATGTAATCAGAATATTTTGAGTGTGTCAAAATTTTTCAAGAATGCAATTCTGGATTTTATCCCCAGGGGGATAAAAATGCAGATTATTATGTATTAAAAAATATTGATAATTTTATTATTATATATCTACTTTTGTGAGTTTTTTCACCAACATGTTTCAGAAATTACCATTCCATCATCAGGGAGCTGTATAACTGTCAAAAAATTCTAATGAAATGTCGTTTGTTCCTTGTTTATACAAATTATTTGAAAAATTATTTTGAAAAACATGTTGGTGAAAAAAACTCACAAAATTAGATATATACAAAAAAAATGTCAATCTACAATGTTGCTCAATCAATTGAAAAAATATTATGCATTATTTTTTCCCAATATAGGGTGGTCCATCGGGTACGCCAGATTTAAATTGTTATCCATTTTTTTAAGATAAGTTGGCATGTCCAATGTTGCCAACTTATATAAGAAATAGAGGAAAATTTAAATCCGGCGTATCGTGTGGGCCACCCTATATTTAGATATAGAGAATTTGCATCTCGTCATTGTATTATACCCCTTAACTTATTTTTAGCTACATGAATAAGTTTTTTACAGTCTTTCTTATAAAAAATAAGCACGGAATCATGAGAAAAAGAAGATACGTTTCCGTGAATTTTAAGATTACAGAGTTATTAATGTATATCAAGAATAATATTGGACCGAGAGTGATTCCGCATGATCTTCACTTTGGATAACGAATGCGATTGGTCAGATGCTACACGTTCTTGATATTATTTAATAAAACAACGGAAGTATGGACGCTTACTATTTAAAAAAAAACAAACATATTTCGCATAAATCGCTTTGATTTTGAAGTTCGTTATAACCTATTTCCAATCACAAAATTAAAGCTATTAACATATTTAAACGTATACAGCTAAGGTGTGCAGGAAGATATCCATAAAATCATCATAATATATAATTCTCTATATAAAAATGTCTGTCATTGAGGCTACCAGATGGCCTAAATAACGATTATGTATAAAATAATAAAAAGGTAAGAAAATAAATTTGTTTTTTGCATGATTGGCGATGTTCTCACAGCGTCAACCTAAAGTCGCTACTCCTAAATATAGTAAGATCTCAACTTAGGTGGCTTGGACATATCGTGCGAATATTATCGTCTACCTAGAATTGTTTTTATGGCAACTCTGCAGGGAGGCAATCGGTAGATTACTCAAGAATATTTATAGATGGTAAATCAAACGCTAGATGACTCTAACGAAAACTATCAAACGGAATACGGAAATCGTTATTTTATTTCAATGAGATAACGTGTACACTCAACAAAAAGACATTGGAATCGGTATGGTTTACGATTTGCCGATTTATTTTACGATACGGAATGTCGGGTTGGGGCGGAACAGTAAAAACCAAATTGGTAAAATTTGAAAGTGCCGAAATACTTCAAAAGATAAAAAGTTTATACCCTACCCTTAGAAACCTATTTGAAACACATTTGGCTAGATTCACTATCGAAATCGGGCTAGAAAAATGAACCCCAATTTTGGATAAAGATTCCCCGCTGTACAGATAGTTCTTTGAGTAAAAACGGATCAAATATTTACCTACCACGCGGGTCGCCTTAGTCGTCTTAAAAAATTCTTTTGACAATGTATCACTATGGAGTTCAAAGGGGGATTGTATAGAGAGGTAAACATAATAATAAATTATGTTTTTGTAATATTTTGGAATACTTAAAATTTAAAAAAAAAATATGTGGCTACGAAGAAAAATTATTTTATTGCGTTATGAAATATTTTGATTTCAGGAAGTCAGTTAATAAAAAAAAGTGTATATATTGTCACATATAATGGCTAGGGAGAAATAAATGAAAGCATTGGAAATTAACTAGTGATTAATTAATTATTTAATGTACAAAGTCACGTAAGACGAATTAAAATTCACACACTTTATTATCACTGGGTAACACGTTTTCAACATTCACTAAAAAATTCCATCCAATTCTCGCACGTAGTATTTATCGCATTTATTTCTTTCGCTTATTAGGTGCTTCGCTCGATTATTTCGCTTGATGTCTATCGCTTTGCGATTCATGACTGGTCACCCTGGGCGTCATCTTGCGGCTCGCGGCCGACTTTGCACTGAATCGAACTGTCAAACACGACAATTGAACGCGGCGTGGTTCCGTATTTAAATACAAATGTTGGTTTTTTCGTACTTTCTATATTATTCTAATGTTTTGAAGAAGGTTCTCGCATTTCGGTTGTTCCAGGCGTTTCAAGACGTTTTTTCTCAATCCTTTGATAGTGTTGTGACGTATTTCATGGAATTTGTACAGTGTGTAATTCCTTCCGTTTGCCATTTATTGACAATATTATAGATGTCTCACAGAGATGAAGCTATTTTTATATATGGAATGTAGGTTTAGGGCATATGACCTATCGTACGGCCGGCTTAAGTGATCACTTTACACAATATAACGTTCAGCAATCGATTTTTGGACGTTGTATATTTTTGCAATGCAAGCATAATTTTTTTTCAGAAAATCTAAGCGAACACGAAAATAACACATTCAAGTGTCTAAATCTCGAGCTGAGATAGCTGGTAGATTTTGAAAAATGTCTTTCGCAGACTAAATCGCTCGCAGCAAATGACAAAAATTCACAATAACGCCTCAGTTGATAAATATCAGTGTCGCATTATTGTTCAAATACAATTTGTCACCGTCAAAAAAACACAATTTTATTTCGCACAAAGTGCAAATAAAGTAATAAAATAAATTCAGATTCGCCGTACCTAGGTCGGGACGTATCAATCAAAGGAAGCGACAATGAAATTTCGCTTTGCGTTTTCTTTCGCGTTTCTGTTTCATTCTCTTCTGTCACGTCCAGGACAGAAAAAGTCAATGAAATTTTAATTAAAATTCCGCCGTGCCGTCGAAAATTTTTCGTCCAGTGCTCACTTTTAAAGTTTAATTTAAAATATGCATTGACGCGATTTTTTCCGTCCCGTTGACGAAATTGGCCTTCTTTTGACTCTCAAGGGAATCCAGCGTCATGACTCCAGCATTTTTGTCTGTCGGCGAATAAAGCCATGTATTGACTAGGGGACAAATCGCGAAATATTCCGCGCGGCATGTCGCATCAACATCTACGCTCATGTTTCGGGGACAATGACGCGGTCATTTGACGTGTACACACCGGGACTCGCATATCACTTGTCGCGGAAACGGCGGAAATGTCGCCCGATGAGGTTATGTCAACAGCTGCGTATCTATTAACCCTAGCCGCCCGATGACGTTAGGATGACAGCTGCGTATTTATTTACTGTAACGAGTTTATCGAAACGTAAGAGGAGAAAGAGGTGGTAGGTGCGAAATAATTTACTGCAAAGAGAAAGAAGGATGGATCTTCGAATTTCTAACGGATTTTATGTCAATTTCACTCGAATGACAACAACTGATTTTGACAATTTATTACAAATAATCGGGCCTTCCATAGCCAAGCAAGAAATATTAAGGATCGCTGTTGGCCCTCACATCATTTTATTTTTATATTCACGGTTTGAAGTGTCCCACAAAATTGTACGACGATGAGTTGTCAGTTGACAGATACAGGGCGTGCGCATTCACTTGTAAACATACCACGTGATACTGACGTGTAGCCCGATGTCCCCGTGAGCTCGCTCGAGTACCGTGCGCATGGCAACGTTTCCGCGGCACGTAGAAATGCCCCGCTAGGTTGTGCGCGACGTTGCTACGTCACGTAGACTCTATGCCGCGCGTGATGTTGAGAGATAATTTGTCCCCTAGTGGATACACGGCTTAATGTGTTAGACGAGACAATTAGCCGGGTCGCTGAAGCAGTAGTTTGCGCCATGCTGTTGATAGATTTCACAGTGAGCTGATGGATGTATTCAACTACACGTTGACGGGATACAGTGAAGTGATAGAGTTGATGGTTTAGAGGAGGTGTAACATTTATAGATAGCTAGGGCGTGCAGTAGGAAACTCGCAGCATGATTTTTACGTAACCAAAAAAAATCGGAATACAAGATGTATTTCGTAATATTTCTATCACAATTGTTATCATAGTATTCATATTTAAATAAATCATAAAAATCTGTAGCATAAATATTCGATTTCAATTTTTTTTTCAAAAAGTCATGCTTCAATGTTCCCACTGCAAGCGCCTGATAGATAGGGTACGTATGGAAGCCTTTTCTTTGGGTGCTATTAGGGATTACGACCTATCACTTTATACAATGTAACGTTCACCAATCCCATCCATGATAGACTAATTCATCTATCAAATTTTTGGATGTTGTATATATATATTTGACTTGCACACCTTGTTTCGTATGTGAGTTGTATTTTTACTACTGAAAAAGTTTTCGACTGCAGGTGGCCAGTAGTTTGCCAGTAGTTTTTTTTTTTTATGAATATATGAAGTATTTATATTTTAATCGGATTTATATTCTTAGTTATATTCTTTATATTTATATATGACATTCTTATGAATCATTGACATTTCACTTAATTTCAATTTTTAACTCATTTTTTAAACTTATTTTATTTGATGGAATACAATTCAAACTTTTTTTTTTCACTAATAGTTTTTACAACACTACATGTTTCGGAATCCTCCGTTTCCTTATTATTATGTTATTTAATCAATAGAAACATGATTTAAACAACATAAAAGGTGTCTCACAAATCATAACTCTTCGGAATATGCTAACCATATTATAGAAAATAACCACACATTCAACAGTATTTAGAAACACTTGAAATTCATAAAAATCTAAACGCAACAAATAACATCATCAATAATCAAATACAACCCTTCGCATCACCCCTCCTCACAATGTTCCCGGTTTCCCACCACCTAGACACCCCCTCCACTTCTACTTAATCCACAACCCACACATCAGACATCCGATCCCGCACACCTCAGTCTCAACTCACCTGAAGAAGAAACCGGAGGTTTAAGAAACATGTAGTGTTGAAAAAACGAAATAAACAAAGTTTGTGTTGTATTCATCATCATTAAAAATGTATTTCCACAAAATAAATAAAAATAATAATAAATAATTATTCCTTCGGCACCGACATGTAAAAGTACCGTCATTTTTTACTGGTTACAGCTGGTTTAATTAATAATTTCTAAATTTGATGATCCCAAATAGCAAAATTATCGTGTGTTATTTATTGCGGGTTGCTGATTATACAATACATGGCCTCGATGTGAGATCTCACTTAGAGGTGGAATATAGCGGGCATAAAATGGCCACACATATTTTTCTTTGTCTAAATCCTCATAAGCTCGCCCATCAGTTTTAAGGCTTCCGAAATTGCCCTTTAGAATATCTAACATTTTGTCTTGTCAGGGTTTTCCGTGACAAAACAAAATGTTGGCTGTTTCTCCTTCGTTGTTCTTTTACACTCTTTTTGGATCTAAGTTAATCCATTTATTTTAGACTTTTACTTGTCAAATTCAATGCAGATTGTTAAATAATTATGTTTTTTAATCGCAGTACAAGGCATGAGGCATACTTACTTGAGCGAAACACGTCAGAAAAACGAATCGAACCCAGAAGCCTCTATGGGAGGCCAGTTTCACGCCCATTGGACCACGTCGGTCGCTTTGTTTGTGGACAGTATGGCATTTTGCGTATATCTAAATACTTTTTGTCCACTTGTCAGTAGTATATTTGAATATAATTCACCCATTTGGTGTCTTTTTTATGATATTTTCACAAGAGTCTAAAACAATAGTAACTACACAAAATCGAAGTCTTTCGAAATTCAACAAGAATTTAGAATTAACTAAACAATTCTTGAAGAAACCATAATAATAATATTTAAGTACTAAGATGAAAACAAATTTTAAAGATACTATTTGCAAGAAGGACCTGGTTTTTCATAATATTCAATTTCTTATTGATTTATATATATATATTTTTATATATTTTGATCGTCTAAACCTGATTTTTGTTTTTCATTTGTTAGTATACATATATTGTATTCTGACGAAGGGACCATTGGCCCTGAAACATGTTGATATTTTCAACATATAAGTGGTGAAAACAAAGCAAATTTTTACTAATTATAATAACATATTTTTATAGGTACAACTTATAGTAGATATCATGAATAAATTGGTAACAATACAAAACCAATTAAACTCGAATAAAATCATAACGACACGACCTGGCAGTTTCGATTTACGCCGACAAGTCTGAAGCAATCCGAAGTTGGTTTTATAATTTGGAAGCGGGTCGTGATCACTTTAAGCGGTTACAAAGAACGTTCCAGAAATCTTGCCCCAGTTCCAGAGCGTTCCAGTCGCGCCGACCATTCAATTTACATAATTCAACACGGAAGGCAAACTTCGATATTCTGGAGGGAGCAATAGTCGACCTGCTCCCAGCCGGTAGGCAAACAGCATTGATTTGATAAAGTGCCTACATTGGAGTTACTTGAGTGGAAAATTTGTTGGAATGGAATCCAAATAATTTTAGCATATTACAATGTGTACACTGGTGGGAGGGTATATAATATTAAACATTCGTGTGGGTCGGTAAATTATATATATTTTTTTGATAATTAACCCTCTAGAAGGCTACTGTTAGTTGTTTCGATTGAGTTGTCGAACTATCGGGTTGATTCTCCGTGTCAACTAGTCACTGACAGAACGTGTCAAGAGGCGGTTGCGTCACGCTGGTATGTGTCACCATTTTAAAAATACGAATTACTTGTTCTTTACATTGAATAACGATTCAAATATCAACTTATAAAAAGTCACCATACATAAAGAATAACAAAATGTAGATATTTTTTATATTAACTAACTAACTAACCATTATGCCGTTTCCCATATGCCCATTCCTCTACCTTGGCACACTTCTTTTGCTTCGGTTACATTCATACATCTTCTCATGCATGCTCTACGGTTGTTCAGGCTTTTAAAAGGGCCATCCTTTATTACTTGTAGAATCTGATAATGCCAGGTCTTTTGCGGACATTCTTATTCATATTACCTTCAACCCTTGCCCTATTTATTTTCTAAACCATATTTTGTTCACTTATACATTCTACGTGACCAAACCATCTCAGCACTCTTTTTACTCCCTTTTTTTAACTTGTAGAGTCTGCTTGTCTGCCGAAAAAACTTTGGAATGATTTTTAACCCTTTTCCCGTGATCCAATCGAGCTGAAACTTTGCAGGCAGGTTCGTGGCGAAAATGATCTAAGAAATATTTGTTTAAAAAATTTAATTATAGTATAATTTTGGATTTTTCGAAACCTGTTTCAACTAGTCTGACTCGAGCCATGGGTCCAATCAGACGGTTTCGCCGACGCCTTGCCCCCCTATACTAATTGTTAGTTTTCAATATTCTGAAAGTTTTAAGAAATAATAATATACATGGAATAGATATTCCACATGAATTTAAAGCACGAGGAATATGAAAGATAAAATATTAAATTGGAAACAATACGAATGAGAAAGGGAATATAATGAAAACTGGTTTTTATGGGTTAGTTTTTCTTTGTTCTATCTATCACACCACAGCCAGCCTACCATTCACTTCTAATTTGTTCATTCCTCTCTCTATCGACTAAATTTTTTATACAAAGGTTTAAATTGGGTGAAATACTTAAATTGTGTTACCTGTACGTGAGCTTATTACTAATTTTATATATAACTATAAGTTTCAAGACTAACAGAATCTCTCATTGATAGTACGAAAAACATTAGACAAAGCATTAAACTGCTTTCAAATTACTTTTACATGTATAAATAAATAAAAATGAAGGCGTCCCTATAAAAAAGTTCTATATGCAATAAAAAATTACAGGACCGAGAGAAAAAACTCGGAGAAATATATAACCAGAATTATTATTTTTCTTTATTTATAATTCCCTTGCCAATTATGGATATAAATTTTATGTTTTCCATAAATATTTATGTTGCCAAGCTATCTCTGTGACATCGTCAAACTGTCGGCATCCGTCATATTTGTTGTTGTCACATGAATATATATAAATATACATCCTTTTTCTACTTTTGAGGTCGAATTTCGGCAAGGGTGAGTTGAAATCATGAAAATAAAATATCGCACACGGTGCATACCTACTATTATGTAGACCATTTTGAAACAATATCACATTGTGACCTGATGTACGATATAGAGCCTTTTTACTTCCTTTCTTTTAACTCGTGGCGTCTGCTTGTCTGACGAAAAAACTTTGGATCGATTTTTAACCCTTTTCCCGTGATCCAATCGAGCTGAAACTTTGCAAGTAGACTCGTGGCGACGATCAAAAAGATCTATCAAATTTTCGTCAAAAAAATTAAATAATTGTAGTATAATTTTGGATTTTTCAAATTTTTAATGGTTTTTTCACACAATTCAGTGTGAATATGGAGATTCCGACGCATATAGTAGACACGAAACCCGAAAATGAGAAAGAGAGTATTGTAAAAACTTGTTTTTTATGGGTTACTTTTTTATAGTGATGTTTTCAAATAATTAATTGATTAGGTACCTCCCTACTGACAATCTTTAAATAGTTAAATACTTCGCTTGACGATGAGAGATTTTATTACTCTCGAAAACTTAATTAGTAATGTACTAGTTGTAACCCGTCAAAAATGACGGTACTTTTACATGCCGGTTCCTTAAGAATAAGTATTCACTTATTTATAGCCGACGCCCATGAAATAGTAATAACGACTCATGAAAATATTGCAACATTTTTTTTATATATTTCCCCGGCGGTTAATGGCACCTACTATTTTAAACCCTGGCGATTGTAAATCAAAAATAAACGGAGAAAAAAAATCCGGTACCCGGAATCGAATCCGAGCCCCGTGGGTAAGAGCCAGATACCCTGGCCACTACACCGCGTTGGAGATTCCAGTGATTACAGAGAAAATGTCTATAAAGCACTTAGTGTACCTAAAGAAAATATACTGTGCGCTGCATAATATATATATTTTTGGGTAGAAATGGTTCGTGTCTTTGCTTTTACAAGTTTGTTTAGTTTGTTTTTGAAGAGTCACCCATATACGGTGATGGCAACTTCCGTAGGCCTCCGCGTTAGAGTTTGCTCACCCGGGGTTCAAGCTCCATCTCTGGCCGCTTAGTTTCGTTTTTTAACCGTGAATTTGAACGAAATTACTGACGTAACACGAAGTTACGGGGATAGATAAACGGACGGACGGATAGATCGAAAGATAATAAAATTATTATAAGAATGATTAGACTAGCTGTGCCTGCGGCAATGTTAGCAATTTGTGTATTAACCTTAACATAAAGATATAATATGTCGTCGTGGATTTTTACATAACTTTTTGAGTTCTACAACTTTTCTATAGAAAGAATTTAAATATCTCTTACCGTTAGGGCAGCGTTCGTAAAAAATGCATTTTATCATTCGACATATTAATGAAAGCATTTATTAGTTTAATTTTCATTAAACTGAAGTATTGAAAAAAATATAAATATCGAGCGGTTCACGCAAGGGTCGTAATTAATTATTATTTCTCATCATTTTTCACGAGTGTACGGCTAGTGATTATCTACTACATGTTTCCAAACAAACCCTTCTTTCACCATTTAATCCCGCATTTTAAATCGGCACAGCATTTAATTCAACTGTCCGCTGGCACATCTTTCATTCCATTTTTGTTTTTCTAAGCCACGATCTATTGTATGTCTCCCTTTTGCATACCGTGTCCGGCAGGTACTGCAGTCCAAACTTCTGAATTCGAGAGCCATTGTCGACGCGGCAACGGTGTGTGTGCAGCGTTGCCGGGTAGATAAGGCTCCACGGGCGGCGGGGGGCTGGGGGATGCCACCCTCTGCGGCTGGCGCGTCGGCGTCGGAATCTCGGCGTCCGTGGCTCGGGCTGCTCCTGTGTCTATCACCCCAGCACGCCGTGTTTCGAGGGCGGTTTGATAATGGAGACAGCATTCGATTGAGGAGGTGGCGGAGTTTGGACGTAGTTTAGTGGCTGGCTGGCCAGAATTGCTTTTGTTGTCGTTTGTTCGTTGCGCGAGTAGTCTGAAATTTTTGTGCTCTTTCGCAAGGGTTCTCGCGTTTACAGATTTTTTAAAATTATAATATTTCAACCATAATCATAAAACTAACAAAAAAATCTGTCTACATCTTTTTGAGACTTGGAAACATCCCATCAACGAAAAATAAATCCTAATTACAATACGGTATTATTGGATGGGGTGGAGCAAAATTAGAAATAACCCAAAAAATGATGGTTACAATGATTCTAAAGAAAAAAAATACTATATAATTGTGCCCAACTATATAAAGAATTCATAGTCCCAAAAATAATAATCAAAAATTTTACAATTAAAATACAATGAATACAAGAAGCGGTTTTCGATCTACACTTTTTTCATCACTACTTATCACTAAAACAAAATTTAATTTTATCACTACCCAAAACTATTTTAATTTTCTTGGTATTCAATTCTTTAATAATCTCCACCAAACGATCAAAAAATAACAGATCGGAATAAATTTAAAATTGAAAACAAAAAACATACATGCAAACACCTACTAGGCATATAGTTTAATCATGAAACTGTTTTAAAATGCATATTAATTTATACTTCACTTGTAATACTTGTTGTATTTGTAATATTCCTCTATACATGAGTCTTCTAACTCTCATTAAGTTAGTAAAATAAATTGTTCCCATATTGAAAAAGTTAAATTAAAATAATTTTTGAAAAAATAACAAAAAATAAATAAATACTTGAAAAAAAAATTATAGCGGTATCATTACCAGCTGCGAGGTCAATGTATATTTTGTCATGGAAATCGCAAATTTTCACCCTCAGATGATTATCAGTGGCGTGCAGCGTATACGAGCAAAAAACTGTGTAGTAGTAAAGATTCTGGAAAACAAATATTTATTAAATAATCCTTATCTTAAGAAAAAATTGATTTAAAATCTAGCCGTAATTCGTGGCTGCGGCTAGATTGCATATAACTTCATATCAGTACTTATTCTGTCTCACTTTTTTGCGCATATAAAACTTGTTTCTTAGATCCAGTCAAATCGAGAAAAAACTCGTCCTGAACTGTGTGTTTTTCTAATGAAACCGTATAATTTTACGTTAACCCAACTTAATATCTGCGAATTTTTTGTAGTAGTCAAGTAACGTTATGTGTGAATTCATCTCTATTATGTGGTGAATTCCAACTGTCAAATCATATGTTCAGTATGTTTGTTCTCGTCTCTTATTATTTTCATTTGAATTACTGACATTATTAATAACAATTAACTGCACAAATTCAATATGTTTCTGTTTACATGAATAACTTTATGGTAATTTATAAAGAAAGTTCGTTGAATGTAGGTTTTTGTACATTTTATACGCAATATGAACGTGTTTATTTACGACGACATTGTCATCAATGATATAAAACCTGTGATTTATTTTTGGGAAAAGAAATGTATATTTGAAATTATATATAGGTATTACGATTTAATTATAGTTAAATCGCCTTCGAATGTATAAAATTTTTTGCCGTATTATGTATAAAATATCAATATATTTAGAGAATCATTATTTATGTAAAAAATAGCTTTTTGATAGTCAGATATTTTTGTGGATCAAAGCTACTCAGAATAGTTTATTATATACAGTTAAAAAAATATGCATATGTATATTTATATGCTTTTAAAGAAAATATAATTTATAAGCTCTCCTATGCGGCTTTGCACTCGTAGATTTTTAGTAACTTTGAGTCATATTTTATCAATTTGTGTATTAGCCTTAACATAAAGATATATGTCATCGTAAACTTTTTTATGGAATTTTTTGAGCTCTACAACTTTTGTATAGAAAATATTTGTATAGCGTTCATAAAAAACTCATCTCTTGACCATTTTTTCGTCAACTTTAGTTCTAAAATAGGTCACCACGAAAAGCCTTTTTATTTTAACGGGATAATATATAATCTTTGTCCACCCTAAAAGTCCATTACAAATATTGTTGAAATAATTTTTGAAATCGAATGAGTAATTTCGGAGATAACTTCCTATAGCCAAACTTACAAACTTATAAACTTTACCTCTTTATATATTAGTACAGAAGTATGCATGTAAAGTCGGTAAAGCAATTAAAATCCAAAAACTTAAATATCTCGGGCATCCAATGAGATATCCACAGAGGTGGGAGATTTTGCACCCCATAATGCAGGGAAAGATTGCCGGAAGCCATGGACGTGGAAGAAGAATATCCTGGCTGAAAAACCTAAGACTCTTTTGGCAAGTCTACCGACTGGCTGCGGTCAATAAGGTAATGATGACCAATGATTGGGCTTTTCATCATTTTATTGACTGCGAACTGTGAATGACCAACAACAAGAAGAAGAAGTGTTCAAAGTCTAACGAAGCATGGTGTTTCGATCTTAACCACTTAACTTTAATGGTGACAGCGCTTGACGCCACTTAATTGTGGTGTCGACTGGTGTACGGGTGTATGGCTAGCTAAAAGAAAGGCATCCTCTCCCCTTGATTAAGCCACGGGCGGTCGACTTGTTGACACAACAAACAACTTATTTGCTCCCAATGCCTTTCCTGGATATTATTTTTCCCTCCGACGTCTAAGGAACCGGCCGCGGTTACGGGATTTCACAATTCTGTATACCGACAGCGGGGTCCAAAAGCTATTTTACCATTTTAAAAATCAATTTTCTTGCGTTGTACTCGTATATGATGTATTTCATTTTTATTTCTGATTCTATAAATACATTTTTTGCAAATATCAAAAAAAATAATTAAAATGTGTCGTTGAGATCAATTTATGGGCATGTTACAAATCAATTTTTTTATGATTCATATTTTCTTCAGTTACGAATAATACAATCAGTTTGAAGATTCTTTAAAAGCAAGCATTAATATTTGTGAAGAATATAGTAAGACCAAATTTTCAAACATATTTTTTGTAAAATCTGTATGTAATCAAATTTTCAAAGATATTTTTTGTAAAATCTATATGTAATCAAGGTGTCTCATAGCTAGTAGAAAAAGTTTTACAGGTGAGTTCTTGTGAGGTGCCGATTGAATTGAATCCCCTTGTAAACATTACGTATTTTTAAAATAGACGTACTTTTAAAAATATTGTTGCAAACTCAATCTCTTAAGTAGGAATTCTTGTAACACAGCAACATTTATTACCAAGACATTATACTTTTTAGGAGCATACAAATTGTCCTTTTTATAATTGTTTTCTCGTAGTGTTTTTTCTAAACGAGGTGAATGTATTGGCACCAGATGTGGAATTCATGTTAATTTATGTCTATTAATTTTTGGGATTCTGTAGTGAAGACGCCATAATGATTGTACTAGGAGATCTTACTGCGGTGGTTCTCCGTTGCTTTCGCATTCAGTGCCACAGCCGTGCAGTTGATAGTTCAACTCTGCCCGGTGTTACCTGCACTCGAGCCCATCTGATGTCGTTCATCTTCGGCCTCGAGTCAGTACTGATAATGCTGCTTCCCATTACCAGGATCAACTTCAGCCACCCCTGACCTGGAGATCAGACGCTAAGTGTAGCAGCCCATTCTGAGTCAGACGCTACGGTACCTGTTGGTTCGTGAGAGGTATTTAATTTTCCTCCTATCCAGCATATCTGACGAGCATTTCCCTATCCAATACCTGGGGACACGTTTTCTAGCAGCTACAGGTTCCGCCGAGAGCACCAGAATGATTGCCGACTTTCGATAGGAGATGGCACCAAAAGAAGACGCAGTTTATGTTTGTATAGATACAGTCTTTAGAACATATTGTATGCATATGTTCTAAAGACTATGTGCTTACATTCATTTTGTTTTGATATTATTAGTTTTAGTTTCTATAGGAAAAGATGGGTCAAATTCGTAGACCATGAGGAACGAACAATGATATGAAAAGTATGATCAGATATGACTGTAGGACGGTTTCACAAAATCGTCCTTGAGTCATTCACAACGCTGTACCGACGGCGTTAAAGTCGGACATTTTTGTCACACCACCTTCTTTCTTTAAGCTTGTAGTGCGCAGAATCTAGAATGCGTTCGCTAAGTCAGGTAACAGCCGAGGGTAATGAGGACACCGACATGCCATCCTAAAACTCGCTAGATTGACGAAATCATCAAATAATAACTGACAGGGAAAAGTGGGAGAGACTTGAGGAAGCCTTCATCCAATAGCGGATAAAATACAGTTTATGGTAATACCAAAAAAAAAAAACAACTCTATGCTATGTTAAATTTTATGTATGATGTTTATTTTAGAAATAGTAAAAATACTCGGTGTTATTAAATTATGTAACAGTAAAGTTATTTTTGGCCCACCTTGTGTAACATTGTTCAGAAAGCGAGGGCGTTACTGGAGCACATAAAATTCAGATATAAATGCCGGTGCAGACAGCACAAAAAAAGCACTATCGTTCCTCCTATATTCTTTGACTTTAGCACTAAAGCAAAAGCAAGTGTGTAATCAGCTCGGGTTACAGAATATTTTTATGAGCTTTATTTTCATATAATACGATCATTTTGTGCTTATTATCTGCTTAACTAGAAGTCATGTAGGTTTTGCCTTGGAAACTGCAGCTACTAACTACGTTTTTAACTCCCCACTGCAAAGGCTTCCTAGACTAGCAAACAGATAGGAGCAACTTGACGTTTTTGATATATTTTTTTTTTATTGTATTCAAACATATTTTAAAATAAAAGATTACTATTATTCGTCAGATTGGACTTTATTGCTTTCTACTGTATATTATTATTTTTTTGTATTTTTTTATTATATTGTCTTTGTTTAAGTTTCTGATTTTGCTATAAATTTGCTTTTTACTTTATATTGTATTTATCTTTTAGTATTGTGCTACTGCTATGTGTTTGCTTTCCACTTTATATTATTATTATTTCTTGGGAAATAACTTTGTATTATTTAAAGTATTAATTTATTTAATGTACACTTTACCTTATTGTTTGTAAAAGCCCTTTAGGGGTTTATAAATAAAAATAGTTTCATTTACGAGGTGACCTTGAAGCCCAGTGGGCATGACACTCACACTGACGGTTTCGGGTTCGATTCCCGATGAGGTCATAAAAAATATTTTGTGATGTATTTCACTTCTGTAATTGGGCTTCTTGGCCGGTTGAAGCGGAAAATCAAAAAATATATATATTTCCATAAGTTATATATGTTTAGGTGAATAGTAAGCAGTTATAATAAATTATTATTAGTCTAGAACGGAGTCAAAATACCGACTTTATGATGATGCTTATTTTGTGGTTAGGCTAAGTTATGGTAGGTCAGAGTGTGACGGCAACACTTGGTATTTACACTTGGTTATGGTATGGTTACATCGACGATCCCTACGTGTGCTGTCGAAACTGCAAAAATTAGATTTTCATTTTGCTGTCTTAAACCATCTGATTTACTTTATATTTTCAAATAATGTTTTAAAAAAGTTTATTTTTCCTGTGATATTTGCTTTTTTTGGAACAAAAACAAAAATTTATTTTAACATTGCCGAAAAATATAGAGTAAATTGAACGGTTTAAGATAGTAAAACTAAAAAGACTTTTTGCAGATTCAATAGTATACGTAGGGATATCTGATATGGTTATCTGTTTATGGTATTTATGTTTAATTCGCCCGAGGGCGACATCTGTGTACACTCGACGAATGAATGTAGTATTTGTTTTACTTAATATCTTTTTTCTGTGCTTTTAGAGTATAAAAAAGGCTGAGAAGAGAAGCGTCACATTAATTTGTAATCGATTTGGTGATAATCATTTTGGTGATATCTGTGACAAAGGGAATATTTTCTCTCAGATTTTATGAACGATAGAATAGTTTTATGTAAAATATGATAATAAAAGTTGCGATAAGAGAGGAACACTTTTCTTCAGATCAAAGCTCATTTTGATCAGGGAAAACGTCTCCTTGATCGACTGAGATTTATACCAAGTCTCAGCCAGAGACTAAACACATAGGTTTTTCCCTAGTCAATGGGATTATGTCAGAGGGGTGTATAATCGTCATTTCCACTCCGTCCAGTTCTAGGTATTGTTTACAAAAACATAGGCTTCAGTTAACACCCCAATTTGTTCGGTAGATCGAGTAGGTAATACTATCTACCATAAAAATTAAAAAAAAATCTATTCGATTTAATTAATCAATTATAAGTCACGATCTTGTTTGATAATTTTGGAGCTCGACCTCATTTTGGAGACACAAAGATTAACTAGAAGAATTTGAGATAAGGATATACAGAAGAATACTCAAAATAAGCTGGATGGACAGAGTCACAAATGAAGATGTTATAGTTCGAATATTAAAAAAAGTAATTAAAATTAAAAAAAACATCCGAAAACCAACATCTCGGACATGTGATGGAACATTCAAAGAAGTACGAAATCTTACTCCCCATAATGCAGGGAAAGATTTCGGAACTATAAATATAACAATTTCGTTGTCTTTATTTCTGTCGATAACTTGCTGGAATTTCAACTTTAGATAATTAAGTATCACACGCAATCAGTGCGCAGTTAACACGCAAGAGTCGCCCCACCAAATAACACGGTCTAGACATTTATATATTATTATTTTATTGTATATAGTTATAGGTCTAAGCGAATTAGGTCAGTTTAAAAAATACATATTTTTCTATTTTTTAATTTTGAGCTTCAAAATCCTGAAATTATAATGTACTCTTATTTTTCACGGGTGTGCGGATAGTAAACGCGTGTATTCCGTATTTTTAGCTCACCTTAATTTCAATTATTGTCACCTTATTCATGGAAAATATTTTCAGAAGAAAATAAAATTTAAGCCGATAGTCATTTGCATATTAAGCAGAACATTTCCGTGCCACCCTGTCCCGACGCACTCCTGTGTACGTGCGTCTCGGCGTCTCGGCGCCGCGACGCAGACGCCTGCGCCACCGCACTGTTGTCCTTTAGTACGAAGTTAACTAGACAAAATGATAAAAATTCTTATTTAACTGTAAATAGTTGCGGATATTTTATACGAACCGAAATGTTTTTCAGAGAAACGATTCTCGACGTTTCGTTAAATGCTTATTCAACGTCATCAGGAGGACGACCTTTACCCGCGGAGGTAGAGGGCGGACTGATTACTGTTAACTAGACGAAATGATAAAAAATCTTATTTAACTGTAAATAGTTGCGGATATTTTATACGAACTGTAATGTTTTTCCGAGAAACGATTCTCGACGTTTCGTTGAATGCTTATTCAACGTCATCAGGAGGACGACCTTTTCCCGCGGAAGTAGAGGGCGGACTGATTACTGTTAACTAGACAAAATGATAAAAATTCTTATTTAACTGTAAATAGTTGCGAATATTTTATACGAACCGTAATGTTTTTCCTAGGAACGATTCTCGACGTTTCGTTAAATGCTTATTCAACGTCATCAAGAGGACGACCTTTACCCGCGGAGGTAGAGGGGAGACTGATTACTGCTTTCGTAAGAACAAGGCACCAAATACTTGATAGTATTTGGCGCCCTGTTCTTACGACATTGATTCAACCCTCGAGAGACGACGCAGTAAAGTTCGCCGATGTAACTGGCACATATTGCTCACTGGCGACCTCTATTGTAGAAGAAGTGAACACTCCACAACAAAGTGCATATAATTTTCGGCCTCGAAAGCAGTCCGCCCTCTACCTCCGCGGGTAAAGTCGTCCTCCTGATGACGTTGAACAAGCATTCAACGAAACGTCGAGAATAGTTTCTCGGAAAAACATACGGTTCATATAAAATATCCTCAACTATTTACAGTTAAATATGTCTAACGAACGTAATAACAACCTTAACTCTTTAATAAAAATTCTTCTCGCAATTTTCGTTTGGATTTACGTAAAAGAAATAAAAAAAGAACATTTAAAATTAGAACAGTCACAATCACAAAACTATGTTTTGCAGTTATTATTGTTTTTATGTATTGTTATTACTATATGTACTGTTATTATGGTATGTATTGTTCAACAATATTGGTTACTTTTCTCCCATCACAAGGTTGTGTCGCACATATAATATGTATTGTGCTGACCCTAACATTGATGCTGATATTCTTGCAGATACCTTATCATCGTTCAAAAACTCACTCATACACTACATCCATTTTCTAAACGATGACCTGAACCTACAGATCCATTAAATCAATTATTTATTAAACACTAATCGCACTACATTCAAACACTAAATATACAAAACACATAAATGTACAAGTAAAATATACTTAAATGCGAAAATACATGTTACCAGAGCGTGCCGAAGACACTTGCAATTGGGATAATGGGCATAGTCTTCACTTATAATGTTTTATTATCAGAGTATCATGTATCTATTATCCTGTTAGTGTCTCTTTATTAGCGCTGTTCTCCGGAGACCAGGCCACATAGGTCTATCAAAAGGCAGAAGAGAAGAATAAGAAGGATTATGAATGCGAATGGTTAAATACTAAGTGTTCTCGACATTATTTTATGGAATGAAAGCATGGATACTCACCGAAGAATTGATAAGACATTCGAGATGTGGATTTAATATCTTCTTCTTCTTCTTTCTCAACCTTTTTCCCTCCACTGTTGGATGTAGGCCTCCTCCATTTTCCGCCACTCATCTCTGTTTCTCTCCCTAGCAGGTTCTTCCTGCTAGCTGGACTTTGTCATCAGAACACCTTTTGGGAGGTCGTCCAATGCTTCTATTTTTCGTCCAGGGTCTACACTGTGGGATTCTGGGTGCCCATCTAGTATCCTCCTGTCGAGCCATATGTCCAGCCAACTGCCATTTTAATTTTGCAATACGGTTCACATTATCGGCAACTTTTGTTCGGCGTCTTATTTCTTCGTTTCTGATTTTATCTCGAAGGCTCACGCCGAGCATCTGCCTTTCCATGGCCCGCTGTGTACACTTTCAGTTGTGATTTAATATTTAAAATTCTTAAATAAACAACTTAGGCAATATTTATTATAATTTTGCGATACCACCTTTCACCAATTTTGTCTGTGTACGATATCAGCACTGCTCACAGTGCGCCGCCTGCCAGGCCGGCGTCTGTTTGTCCGCCATTATAGGTACGTTCTTTCGTAGCGATTGGGGCAACCCGCTGTCTGCCTTGAAACAATACTTCACTGGAAGTGGAAAACTGCTACGGGGTTTTCCGGCTCTGAAAGTTGTACGTGCTTAAGAACTTATCCTACTTGCCTGGTTACTTATTATCAAGCGGTGGTGAGCTGAGAGGATAGTACGCTGCATATCCTTGTATTCATAAAAAGCGCAATTGTACATATTCTTACAGTACGATACGATCACATAGAGGCTGTCAGTGGTGGTGCATTTAGAATGCTAGGATTTGTTCTGCGTACTGCCAGGGTTTTCGAAAATACCCGCGCACTGAGAACTCTTTACAACTCATTGGTGCGAAAACTAGAGAGTGGCTCGATGATTTTGAGGCCTCATGAGCTTAAGTACTCTCTTATGGTAGAAAATGTACAAAGTAAATAGAGTATAGGCATTATCCTTGGCTTTACCTAACCGGTATTCTCCAGGGTATGCTTGGCTACAATAGTCTAGTGACTAGAAGGAATCTGTATTTGATTAGGTATTGTTATCGATTTCTACGCGGTATGATCTATAATTATGAAATAATTTATATAAAATAACTTTGTAAACACTATTTTTTTATTGAAATAAATTCAACATAACAAAAAAAAATTGCCTTCGGAACAATTTTTTTTTGTTATCCTGACGAAGATATTGACTTCGAAACATGTTGAATTTATTTCAATAAAAAAGTGGGGTTTACAAAGTTATTTTATATAAATTATAATTATGTCACCACAAAATAATTTTGCTATATTTGAAGAAGAAAATAATTCTGAAATTATGCAGAGCAATGGTTTGTATGTTCCCGATAATTACCTTAGGATACAGGACCAACCTGCCGACGGTTATGCCTGTTGGAAGAGCTACCGCTATGCTGAACAATATCACTTTGGACGTTGATCTGTTCCATATCTCTCTGAGAGTTTTCATTTATGTTAATTTATATCTCCAGATCTAATTTATATCTTGGTAATTTTATTTTATTTTTAAATTATGTATTGTGCATGGTGTAGCAAATCACATTTTTTGTGCGAATGAAAGCAGCTTTAAATGTGTTTTTCTAGAGTAATCAAAACCAAAAATTTATGGTAGATACGTAAATACCGCATCTTATCAAATAAATCCCACGCTATACGGCAGACACGGCATTTCATATTTTAACAAGACGACTTAATAGTTTAAGAGATACTTTATTAACCATTCCGAATAGGGGTGGAAAGTGGAGTGGGAAAAATGCAAAAAATTATGGTTTCCACGTGTGATAAGTGAAGATTTTTTTTAAATGCCTTCAATCTTACCATACGTTAGTCCTCCTGCACGGCGACATCAGTCAGCTACCGCGCTTACTTCAAACTGCTGTAACTCAGAAATAAAATTTTTGGAATTTTTGAACGAGTAATGACTCAATTTATTCTTTTAGCTTCTCTATAAGATTAAAAGCAAATGATTTTTTGAAAATCTTGAAAAGATTTTTGATTTTCAAAAATTTATAGGTAGGAATGTATTATATTAAAATTGAAAAAAATTGTCTTCTTCTTCTTCTTAAAATTACGTTCATAAACGGCGATTTGTGCAATTTTGCAAGTTATACACGAGATGTTGCTAAGAAAGAGTATGATAAATTATATATTTATGTAATTTTCAAACAATTTTTTTTTGTTATTATAGTTATTAGATTAGGTGAGTTCATAGCAAGAAGATGACAAATAATATTGTTTGGGAGTTGAAAAAAAAAGAAAAATAATGAATTCTTGCAGTAGGTACTGTTGAAAGTCTTTTGACAGCCTTAGCAATGCAGGGATCTCTTAGTTTTTATAAAAAATAAAATTGGATTTTATTAAATTAGTCTCAATATTTAATTTGTATTTAATTCAGTAAATCTGTGCTGTAAATTAATCAACACATTCACAGGGAATGTTGTATTTGAAAATAGAGAAAATCTCGCCATTTATTAAATTAAAATAAACGAATTTTATAAAAATTTAACGGTGACTTTTTAAGAGGCATCTAACATGTTGTCCTACCTTTTTTTACTGTAAATGATTCCGTATATAATATATGATAAATGGAACAAATATTTTTAAAATTAATATTTGAGATGCTTATTATTTCGATTAATCTATAAGAAAATAATCTGGAAGAAAGTAATCTGGAAGTCACAAAAGATAAAAGCCTTTTTTAAGGTGAATTGTAACAATTTTCCGTAATCACAGAAGAGGTCAACTTTTTTCCTTTATAAAAAAGTTTTTCCATCAAATGAATTGAATTCGAGGTAGCCGACCTTCCAGAAATGTAATTTGACAGAAAAAACCGCGTTCTCTTTTAATATTCCCATTGGTTAGTCCTGCAAAGGACCAAAAAATATTTATATTATTCTACTTCCTTAATCTTTAAGCTGATTTCATGAAAGATATTTTTTTAATCTTAATTAAACAAAAATATGATTTAATCAATTGGATTCTTTAAAACAATCAAATAATAAGTATGTTTTTTTTTATTAATAATATTATTGGTATGTTCAAGTAAAAAATACAATTACTGGATTTTTGTCATCAGAGGAATTGTCATTAATTAAGATATGTGGGGTGTAAAAGCAAAGGCAGCAATATCCAAAAAAATAATGCAGTCATCGAGGATTACTAATTAATTATGTACTGAATTCGAGATTTTATAGGAAACATAGCCCATAAATTTATAGAAAACATGATTTTGGAAAGGATAGATGCATAAAATATACAATACGTACATTTTAAGTTATTGTTTTTCGGTGACTGCATTCAAAATATTTTTTTCATATTTTGGATATTGCTGCCTTTGCTTTTATACCCCACATATATTATAAATATCTCACAGCGATGAATATGTTAATTACATGGAAAAGTAGGTATGGAAGTATTGGGTGTTTGGGCGGCTTGCAACCTATCGTGTGGCTGGCTTAAAGGATCACTTTACATAATCTAACGTTCACCGATTCCACCCATGATTGACCGCTCATATAAAATTTTTGGAAATTGTATAGACGTTATTTATATACCACGATTCACATTTCCCTTTTACGTTTGCTGAAGCGATCTGTTGTTTAAATTTGTCATCCCTATGAACCAGTATATAGATGTCGCCTCTGGTAATGAGATATCTGTTATTAACTAGAGTATGAAGTAATATTATTTTTATGTATATATGACATTTATCCAAATTATTAACATAGCACACGCTTGAAAATTGCCTCAAATTCTTTTTTTAGACCAGTTTTTCATATTCACATTATTTTTGAGTATGTTAAAAAATTTATTTTATTTTTAATTAAGTATAATTTTTTTAAATATATTCAATTAATTTCATTCGGATAACGTTAATGAGATTTAAAAATAATTATGTTCCTGGATTGCTTTTGCCTTTTTTGTTACATTAACGAACGAACGAAACAATTATTTTATACCTTGAAGTAAATTTTCTTCTTAATTATTTTTGGTAGGTAACTGGTTGTGATTGAGGCGGATTTAAAGTTAAATTGAGCCCTTTTTTGTGATTCTTATTTATATTCAACATAATAATTGCTTTTGTAATTTTAATCCTTCGCAAAATCCTGCAATTCTTTTTAAAAAAAGTGCACCATATAACAATAAATTTTTATTACGGGTTGAAAATTTCTTTAATAAAAAAATGTGTGTTATTATATAAACAAGCGTACAACTGAAAAATGTTGGCTACGTGAAAATATGTAATAAAAATAAAAATATATCCGATTCTTTTTATTTGTTCGTTACATACAGGATGTGATACAGAGCTAGCCATAATACTTAACATGTAAATATGGGCCTGCCTAAATTATGTATCAAAAATATTCAAGAAACATTGTCTTAATGTCAATAATTATGAGGATAGGCGACATCAAAGTGTGGACCCTTTTTTCAATATTTATGACTTTTACGTCAAAAATGTATCAATAAACTCACTTAATATCGAATATTAATAATTATACAAGTCAAATAAAATGATTAAAACCTTTCAGAAACTAGACAGACACATCTACTAAATAATTGAAGGTTGTTTATATATGTTACTTATGCAACTTATTTTACACATTTTCGTACTCTATCGCCATCTATGGTTGATTTTTTTGGCATTTCCGTGAAACAGTATATATAGATGATGTTATTTGTTATTCTTGAGTGGAATCGGTGAACATTGCACTGTGTAAAGTGATAACTTAAGCCGGCCAAGCCATTCCAGTCGTAAGCCCTGTGGATGCCTAATAAAGACTTCCATATGTGATCTCCCAAAAATTTATATGTATTCATCTCTTTGAGACATCTATAATATATTTTAACCATTATGGCACAGTTATTTGAGATTTGTATATATACTAGCTGTTCGTACCCACTTTTAGGATTTAGATAAAAGTGAGTTTGTGGGGGGATACAAAGGTTCCATTGTTTTGCAAAGTCAAAAAATTTTAGTCAAACCGGTCAAACGGTGTAGATTTATTAGTAAATTTAAGTCATATTTTATCAATTTGTGTATATTAACCTAAACATAT